>LPNX010744268.1:150340-164751 GCA_001517045.1 Pseudotsuga menziesii
ACTGGGATGGTGGGGTCGTTGTCGAGCATTCACATGTACTCCTTTAATGCTGGTAACTGAGGACATAGGTGAGTCGGATGGCCCAACTCATCGCATAGCGTGCATTTGGGAGGGGCACGAAACACAGGGGGGGTTTTGACTATCTTAGCGGGTGGGACAGTGGTGTAAGGTTGGGGGCCTTTGCCCCCAGTGGGTTTAGGAAGAAGAGGCGGGATTTTCGCAGAGGATGACGGGGTAGCAACACCGGGAGGTGGTTGATTAGTAGTGACAATGGGTTGCACTGGTTGCAGGACGACATCTAGTGTCGGGGGACTAACGGGAGGCGAAAGATACCAAATGGGTAATCCTAAGGTTAACCCAGGGAGGTTGAGGGTAGCCATGACCGGGGCGCTAGCCACTCCTGAGGGAGGGAAGAGGAAAGGAATGGTATGAATGGGTGTAGCACCAATGTGACTAGGTACCAAAGGGGGTTTAGGCAACAAAGGCGTTTGATTAGTAGGAGTCCGCGTGATGTGGGACAGGGTACATAGATCGGATACTTCGGTAGTAGGAGACGGGGGTGGAATAGATGGGAAGGTCGAAGACATTGGCGCATCTGAGTAAACTCCAAGACCCACTGAAGACACGAATGACGTGGTGGCATCCAAAATAGGTTGTTCAACCATGGGGAGTACGGGCCCTATAGAAGAAACGACTGTGTTGGTGGCACCCGAGATAGGTTGTTCTACCATGGGGAGAACATTTTCGGGCGCCGCAGGGGCATTGGGATCATGGTAAGTAAGTTGGTCAACCGTGACCACGCGTCCCTCATGGGGGAACATCATGATACGAAAAACGGTAGAAGCGACCGCTCGCATGGCATACATGTAGCTGCGGCCAAGTAAAAGGTTATAATCAAGCTGGGCATTGATAACCTTGATGTTGATTAGGACGGTTTTGCCAGCCAGCTGGAGGGGGACATTGGTCAATAGGCCATGTGGTTGAGCTGAACGGCCGTCATAGGATCGCAACGCAGTAGAGGACTACTGGAGAGGGGGGGATCCCATTTTCTGCCAGATGGAGATGGGCATGACACATGTAGAGGCACCTTCATCAATAATGCATCTATGGATGACAAAATTCCGGATGGAAACAGAAACTTGGAATGATATATTGGAAGGTAGGCGGGGTTCGGATTGGTCCAAATCAAATGCCATTAACTGCGAATCAGTTGGATCGATAGCTCCAATGGCTGAGAGTAAAGTCTTACGCTGCGAAGGGCAGTTTTTTAAGACTTCCAAAGTAGACATGGCTGCGGGGGATTGGGCTGAATCATCGACAATGTTGTAGTTAGATGCCGCCCGCGCATTGGGGTTGTTGTTGATACGGCGAAGTGGGAAACGGGCTGTTTTGGGAGCTCCATCGAGTGGAGGTGGAGGTATACGTAACGCTTGATCAGTGGGATGAGCGTTAGCGGGGTTATTGGTAGGAGGGGCTTCCGGGGTGGAGCCGTATTGGTTCCGCCGAGTCTGGAGGTTGACCTCATTGGAGGACATCATCAACAGATGGTGGGTACCTGAGTCAAATATGGGTTGATCAGGAGCCGCGTAAGTGATTTGTTGGATGGGCGCATTAGCTGGAGGTGGAGCCAATGGTTCAGTGCTCACTAAGCCTTGGTTTGGTAAGGAGTTTTGTAGCACCAAAGGTGGCTGCTGAGGTTGTGGGGGATTGGGTGGTGCTTGAGGAGTCGCCTGTACTTGACGTAGTCTATCAACAGCCAAAAGTTGTTGGACTCGCTCCATAAGTGGACAAAAATGGGTGTAGTGGCCATAGACCCCGCAAACAGAACAAGGATAGTTCGTTCGCAAATTAGGGTTTTTAGCCTGCTTGGGCGGGCGACCAGGGTTTTGGTTGGTAGGGGCCGCGTTATTATTAGCAGGGGGATTAGGGTGTTGACCAGCTTGCTCGGTCTGTTGGTTGTTCCCACGATTTCGGCCTCTGCCACGGTTTTTTTGGCCCTAGTTGTGTTGGTTGTTCTGGTTTAGCGGCGGGTTTTCTTGGGCGTAAACCTGCCCTTGGGTAGTAGGTGGATTTTGAGTTTGCGTAGGTGCTGGAGTAGGCTGCGGTGGATAATAGGGAGGTGGAGGCTGCGCTGGTGCAGCGACTTGGGGGGGTTGTTGATAGTGCTGTGGAGCGGGTTGTGGGTTTGCCGCAGGGGTTGGCTGTGGCTGATAATAATGAGGTTGGGCTTGTGGTGGCGCAAGAGCTGATGCAGCCTACTGATGATAGTAGGGCTGGGGTGCAATCGGGGGGGCGTAAGCGGAAGTTATATGGCCGAAACACTGAGGTGGACATGAGGGTCCATGGGAATGGTGTTGATGTGGCATTTGAGCATACGAGTTGGTTGCTCTGGACTGGGATGTAGCCCGTGAAGGTTCAGGGCCAGGGGGCGGACGGGCTACAGAAAATGGTTGAGGCTGCGAAGAGAGACAGCCAATGATGCCGTCGGCAGCGTGGGATGCCCCCGGCGCATCGTGCTGGGAGTGATCGCCGCGAGGGGCGTCAGTATGATGGTATAAAGATAACCCGACTGGGCGTAAATAAGATCGAACTGTTGGGCTTTAAGGATAGCCTCTTCCTCCGACTGGGGTCTTTCGGCTGCCACATCCTTAGCAATGAGCGGAAGGAGGGATTTGAGGAACCAATCAAGGAAGATCTGGTCATCTAACTTGATTTTGCATAGGCTACGGTGTCGCCACCATTCGTGAATGTGGTCTGTGATATGGGTAGCCGTGTTCTGCCTGCAAGATAGGAGGATCTCCACGCCCGCGTCATAGCGGACAGGTAACTGGAATAACTGGAGGAAGGTCGAGGCCAGGGACGTAAAGGTGGCATGGGTTCCATGGGGTAGCTCGACATACCATTTGGCAGCAGAGCCGGTGAAAGTGCGCTATAATAAACGGAGGCGAATGGAGTCGTCTACTATGGAATTGGAGGAACACCATAGACGGAAGGACATGATATGGTTCTGTGGGTCTTCACCTGCCTTACCCTCGAACTTAGGGATGTCTGAGGGGAGCTTGGTGGGCATGTGAGGCCACGCGGGGTTGTGCCGGATGGGGTCGTTGGTTAATCTGGCTAGGTCAGGTAGATTGAGGCTAGCCATGTATGGCAATCTCGACGAAGGGTGTGACACGGTTGTGGTTTGGATCAAGTTGGGGCCGATGCCCCCAAGTGGGGGGGTCATGTGAGGGAGGTTGCCCCCAAGTGGGGGAACTATGGTGGTATAGGACGGACCTGCACCCCCAGGGGTGGTATGAGTCACTAATGGAGTGGGGACCGGTGTTCCCGCTGCGGGAATCGGTACTGTGAGGGGGACGGTAGAGGGGGCCCCGTGGAGGGCATACCCAAAGTAGGTGAGGTACTGGGTGTCCTGGTGGGTGTGCCACCAACGATCCCTCCCATTAAGGGAGTGGGATTCACGCTGTCCATGGGGCTAGTAGGGGTGGTGTAAAGGTGTTCTCGGCTTCAGGCTCCGAGTATGATGTAAAATAAGGGGCGTCAGAGTCTGGTGACGGAGTCCTATGCCGCTGACGAGTGGAGTCAAGTGACAAGGCTCGAGATCTACGATGAGTGGTATCAAGTGATCCGTGCTGAGGTGGCTCGCCTCGAAGGCGCTGAGAATGTCTCGGGGAAGCAATGGTGATAAAATGAGGTCAAATCTGTGTGGGTTGAACTAACTACAAAATAGCTCAAAAAACTCTAATGCAACCGAGTGTGCAGAAGGAGAGCTCAACAAATGGGGCGCTCAGGCCAACAACAACTCAAAACACCCACTGTAACTGCATGCTACAACAGGCAGAGTATCAACAGAAATGGTCAGAATACCAAAAAATAGCAGGTTGCCTACGAAACTAAAAAATGGTGGACTCACTAAACCAAAAGGAGGTAAGGGAGCATGCAAACACCTAACTAGTAGTATTATGACTTAACTAGACATATCCTCTGCAAGGTGATGAAATCCAAGTCAGACAATATGAAGAGGAAAGTCAAGTGGCTAAAGTATCCCCCTACCGGGAGGGACACCGGGTACTCAAACCTAGAAGTATGGCAACTAAGATACCCCGTTCATGACACGTCCAAAAAGGTAAATCTGCCGCTTGGTCCTTTAACCGCAATATTCCCTATACAGGGATATTCCGAGAACTGCGAAAGGTAGCCCTTCAGTTACTGAATGGAGTTCGGTATTCCACTCAGACCTCCGGAACCAATCTCACGACTTCAACCCTCCTAAGGGAGAGGCCTTCTGATAATCTGGTTGTGACCGTGTCAAAAATACTAGGGGATTTTGGTTCCCTAAAGGACAACAACTATGTCTCAAGTGTAAATAACCAAGGGGTGTTATTGGAATCCTATCCCCTTGATCCTACCTAACTACAAAAGTTCTTTTATGTTCCCCAAGTGGGGTTAAAATGTTGGTTGAGTTAAGTATTTTTTAGGTCTCACTTGATTTAGATGACAGAGTGTGTGCTGGTGAGGTTATGAACCCATAAGAGAAGTGCCGGGGCAACTTCCGAAATAACAATATACTTGAATGAAAAATTTTATACCATGCAAAATTTATCTGAATAAACAATGCTGAAATAATTCGGAAAAAACAATGCTAAAATTTTGTAAACAATTCTGTAAACATGGGACAGAAAGGATGTAAGGCTACAGGTGGGACAGATGGTTGTGCTAGTGCAGGAAATATGGTAGCAAAGTGACTGGGTTTCGGCATGGCAACGAGTGCAAAAATCAAATCGCGGATCGCGGGTATGGGGCGAAATCGCGCGGGCGGACCGCGGGTTTGAAGGCGAAAGTCGCGCGCAGGTCGCAGGTTTTTGGCTAACAGCGGCGGTCAGACCGCGGGTTTGAAGGCAATAGTCGCGGTCGGGACGCAGGTTTTTAGCTAACAGCGGCGGTCGGACCGCGGGGTTGAAGGTAACAGTCGCGCTCGGACTGCGGGTTTGACGTAAACAGGTGCGGTCGGGACGCGGTTATGGGGCTGAAAGTCGCGGTCGGCGGCGGCCGAAAACGACAGCCGAAAGGAAAAAAAGGAAAATAAAATGACTAAAAAAGCCAGCGGAGTCGCCAAAACTGTAGCTAGGGTTTGAGCCCTAGCTTGTACGAATGAGTACCTACTAAGGACAATGGATTCCTTAGTAGCAGTTCAATGAAATATGAATTAAAAGCTATAACTTGAAGTAAAAAGATGCTAAACAATAATGAAAATTAAATCTAAACAAGTTCATTAAACAAAACAGTAAACAGTGAATAGTAATTTTGTATTAATCTGACCTCAAATGTGAAGGTTGGTGAAGCCCTTTGCGGTGATCCGAGACGGTAGCTCCGAGCTTCAAGCTGCTTCTTCTCTTTCTCCAATGGTGGAAATGGGCCAAAAGGGGCTCTCATGGTGAAAGCAGCTCAATGGTGAGCTGGGATTTCAGGAGCAATTTTGGCAGAGGCAGGATACTTGTGATTGTGGATCTGGAATAAGGGGTTTCCACCCCTTATTTATAATTGAAAACCATGCGGTTTTAGGGTTAGGGTTTCAGCTATTTATGGTTTTTTCCTCATTTCCTCATTATTTTATATTTTTTCTTTCTTTTTGGATATTTTTGCTTTTTTGGAGGAATTTTGGATATTTTTAGCTGAAAAGAGGGTTTTATGGCCTTTTGGAGGCATTTTAAGCCTTTTGGAGGCTTTTTGCATGGTTTTTATGGGTTTTTGATGAAAATATGGTAGGAAAATGGACAAATGGGCCATGTAATGGGGCAGATGAGTTAGTGAACCATTTTTGGGTGTTAACAGTAACCAACTTACTTCATAATTTTTTAGTTCGAGACATAAGTCTCAACCAACTCAACTACAAGAAGTACTTGGGATTTTCCCTAAAAATCATTGTGAGGAATACCACAAGAACCCTAAAGTAGTTGTCCAATAAGAGGAATTGCTAAATGAAATGGGGAACGACCCCTTCTGATTGACTAAAGATACCCTTGTAAGGAAAAATCCAAGCGATGTCTTCTGACAGTCTTGGTGGCCAAGTGACCACCTATGAACCAATAGGAAGCCGTTTAAAATCGGGGTCCACCACATTCTTCCTCATGACTTAGGGGGGCTCCCCATTAGTTTGGGTCTTTAGAACATCACAGTTAAGGCCCGCTGCCTCAATCTCCCTCGTCGTTAGAAGGACACATCGCCTCTTATTCTGACTCAGATTCCTATCAGTCTGAGCCTAATCTTTTCACTTCACCATCTAGCCCCATGGATGGCTCAAATATCGATCCCTTCTTCATATGGATGGTTGGTAGCAGAACCATGTCTCTGCCTCACATCACCACTAGAATTCCTATCAGTGGTCCCAACACCACTATGCACGTTGCTGTAAGTACACCACCCAACATTGGTGGCCCTATAATAGCCCCCACAATTCCAACCATACCACCGTACATACCTGGGGGCAGTGGCCCTTCCACATTTGTCTCGACTACCCCTATGGTGGGAAGTCAACCACAAGTACCCCCTGCCATGCATAGACATCACGCTCCTATAAACTCCAACGCTGTTTCCAGTCCCTCCTGCACCATCCTTGGGTCTAACCTTCCATTAATGGCTCACCTTAACTTGTTGGACTTGGCCAGGTTAACAAATGACCCAATCTGTCATCAGCCCCATTCGCATCCCATGCCAAACAAACTCCCTTCAGACATTCCAAAGTTTGAAGGAAAGGCAGATGAGTGCCCCCAAAGCCACATTATGTTGTTTCATCTATGGTGCTCATCAAACAACATTGTAGATGACTCGATCAGACTGAGATTATTCCAATGCACAATCACAAGTGCTTTGGAAAAGTGGTATATTGAGCTACCTCAAGCCTCTTACCCTGATTTCAATTCAGTGGCTTTCATGTTCCTTCAATATTTCCAACTTCCCATTAGATACAACGAAGGCCTGGAAATCTTGTTATCTTGCCATCAGAATACCGCTACACACATCATCGACCACATCCATGAGTGGCATCAATGATGTAGCCTATGCAAGATACAGCTTGATGACAGGATTTTCCTTGATTGGTTCTTGAAAACCTTATTTCCACCCATAGCCAAATGTGTCACCTCTGAACGTCCCCAATCTGAGGAAGAGGCCATCTTAAAGGACCAACTGTCCAATTTAGTCTATGCTTACTCTGGATACCTGTACACCATCATACAAGACGCTCCTCGTGTCAGCACCTCTCACTGTGATGCATCAGAGGCATCCCATGTTGTGGATAGTGCCATCGGTTCTGTCTCCCAACACCCACGGTACTATGCGGAACCCCCTATGATGCCACCAAACCCAAGAAACACCCCGGGTGGCACGCAACCGAACCAGATGCCTGATTACTCTAGGATGATGGCTCAGTTCGGAGCCACAACCTCCTATGCATAGCCTACACCAATTCATCATGCCCACGCACCGACCTGGACAGCACAACTGTATTCGGGGCAACCGACTAGATTCGTAGCCCCTCCACCTCCTCCAATCTATTATGTGCCACCTATACAAGTCATTCTAGCCCCTGCCCCAACTCCTCCAACTTCTTCAAGACAAGATTTTTCTCAGCAGAATCTTCCCAACCAACCCACCCCCAATAACCAACAAGGGCAGGGTAAGAAAAACTAGGAAAGGAACCAAGGTAACAACCAACCACAAGGACGCAGCCAACAACCTAATCCTCCTAACAACAATGGTGCTAACATGATGGTAGAAAACACCCAATAGCCTAATCGACTAGGATGAACTGCTCCCTTACGGACTAACCATCCATGTAAATTATGTAACGTCTATGGTCACTACACTCATGAATGCCCTCATATGGATCGTGTCAAATAATTTCTCTAGAATGAAGCTCAATGGGACACTAATGCAGAAGCACAAGCTCAACCTAACCCAGCACAACTAGGCCCTCTATCAATGGTGCTCCAAAACCCATTACCACTCCATGGAATGGTGGCAACCGCACCCCTTCCCCCACCTACTCCTACAACACCTGCCATAACTCCACCTATAAAGACTGGTATCCATCACCCGATGACCCTCTCGACCAAAGAGGTGAACCTCCAAACTAGAAGTAACCAATATGGTTCCACCACGGATTCTGCCGACCCATTAGCGACATCCACCTCCAACAATGCCAACTTTCCCCTCCACCCACTGACTCCCCCCATTGATGGGGCGACTCGAGGTCCACGGTTCCCATGCAGCATATCGCCAACAACGCCACTGCTAGAGCTGCCTTGAATTATAGCATTGTTGATGACTTCACCCAGTAACCTACTGTAACAAACATAAAATAATAATTAAATAACTAATAATAAACATAATTAACTATAATATTGAAAGGAAATGACCCTTCAAGTCACCATTCCAAAGCCTTAATTAATAGGCGCGTCATCAACCATTGTAATCATCTTATCTATTATTTTTTATCTATGCAACCATTAATACATTTTCCCTATGGTTTATTTGATATACTAGATATTTTGGTGATTATTGTGTAAGCGAAATAATTGTTCGCTTCATGTGGTATCAGAGCCTTGCTGGCTAGATCCAGGCCTTTGACCATATTTTGGCTTTTAGCCATCACCCGGGGTTTCCCTGAATTTTCGGTCCTTAGCCATCTACATGACGAAGAAAGAGAAAAAAAATATTTATTATACAAAAAAAAAATGCAGGCTGCATCACCACTCGTTGCTCGGCCTGCTGGGCCATTCCCTCCCCATCTCCCTCATGCCGCTGCTCCACCTCCCTTCCCTACTTCTCCACGGCGTCCCTCTCTGCCTCACCTCGCACGCCCACTGTCGGCTCCCTCCCCCATCCTCCAGTCAGCTCCACACCCCGCAATCCGCCTTCTCCACATTCCCTCGCACCTTCACTTTCCTGCTCGCTACTCCTTCCTCCTCCCCTCCCTCCATTCTCTTCCATCATTCTTCCTCCCTTCCTCCCACGCACCCTGTACACCCCCTCTATTTCCCCCGCGCTGCCCCTTCCTTCCTCCACCGCCGCCCTCCTGCTCCCTTGCGCCCTACTCTGCCGCCCTCCTGCTCCACTCCACTCCCCACGTGCTACTCCCTCCTGCTCCAACCGTCCTCTTGCTCCAGCCACCGCTCGCTTCCACCGTCGACCTACACAAACAACAAACAAAACATTACATAATATAATATATATTATAATATATTACATTTATAATATATTATATTTATAATTATATTAAATGATAAAATAAAAATTTTATTATATAATAATTAATTATTATTTAAAAGAAATAAAAAATAAAAACTATATATAGTTTATAAAACATTAATATAATAATATTATTAATTAATTAATAATTATTATTATTATAAAAAGAAAACTATAATAATTCTTATTTATAATAACTATTTTTGGAAAGGAAAAAAAAGAGGGGTTATTTAACCTAATGAGAAGAAGAACAATTCTATTTGAAAAAAGGAAAACAAAATCAAAAAAATCGACGACTATCTATAGTCTAGACGACCATCTAGTGTCAAAGAAATAAGAAATCATGGAATTTGGTTTGCAAGTACAAATAGAGAAATTAGAAGCCAAACTAAAGCATTATCAGAGAGACAATGAAGAGTTACGGGACAGAAATGTGAAATCAAAAATGTTGATTAAATTACATAAGATGCAAAAAGAGCGCAAGGAACAAAAAAATTTCGACCAAAACGATCATATAGAAAAATTGTCGACCCAAATTTAGAAATTAAAAGACGAAAATGATTTCAATCATAGACAAAAAAATCAAGATGTAAGGAAAGAAATAATTGATTATGAAGCAAAAATAATACACTTGAAAAAAATCATTAACGACAGAGATGAAGAACTGACGCACATACGACAAAAATTAGAAGATCAAGAATCAATGGTCGACTAGTATTGAAAATAGATAAAAGTTCTTCAACAACAAAACAACAACTCTAAAAAGGAACACAAGATGGAGATCGCAAGGAGTAATAAAACAATATCCAACAATTTTGAAGAAATTTTTAGATTAAGAAATCATAACAAAACCCTGATTACAAAATCAAAAAATTAAAAAATAGTAGTAAAAGGGAACACTCCGGTGAAGACTTCGAAGGAAAAATACTGGAAAAGCAAGAAGAAAACCAATGTCTAAATAATCATAATCAGGAACTACAGAATCAGATCAAGGAGTTAGAAATTGAAAAAAAAATCGCAAGAGGAAAGAAAAAAAAAGATTCAGAATCATGAATAGTCTACTGGAGAACCAAGAAGCACAATCCAGGAAAATGCATCCAAAAATCAAATCGAGGAAGTGAAGAAAGTCCTCGCCACAGTCCAAAAGAAAGAAGAACAAACAACACCTACACCTTACAAACATCCTAATTATAGTCATCATTTTGACCAACGACAGGGTCAAAATGAATATTCACAAAAGACTTATGTGGACATTCGAAAATATCGACATACCAAGCAACAATTGAGATGAATTGTCCCACAAAAAGATCTCAGAGCTCCGATAAAAATATATCTAGGATGGACCACAGCAGATACGATGTGACAATTATTCTGGGGAATCTGTAATTTGTATAGGCTCATCTCCTCAAATGTCGCAAATACAAAAGGGAAAGAATTATGAGACGACAGATTTAAAATAAATCAGACATTAATGTCCAATACATCTTTGAGGACAAAGATTCCCTTAAGGGAAAGGAAATGTAATGAACATAAAATAATAATAAACATAATTAACTATAATATTGAAAGGACATGACCGTTCAGGTCACCATTCCCAAGCCTTATTTAATACGCGGGTCATCAACCATTGTAATCATCTTATCTATTATTTTTTATCTATACAACTATTAATACATTTTCCCTATGGCTTATCCGATATTCCAGATATTTTGATGAGTATTGTGTAAGAGAAATAATTGTTCGCTTCACCTACCTCCATGTCCGCTCTAGAAGTACTCAAAACATGCTCACCACATCGAAAAGCATTGTTATCTACACTTGGGGTTGTGGATCCCTCTGATTCTAGGTTGATCACATTTGATTTGGATCAAGGAGAACCAAGAATGACATCCACCATCGCCTTCCAGATTCTGGTCTTAAATCAAAATTTGGTCATACATCAATGTATCGTGGATGAAGGGGCGTCCACCTATGTTATGTCAACATTTTCCTGGCATAAAATCAGGTCCCCTACCCTCCAACCGTCCACTATTTCCCTCCACGCCTGTGACGGCTGCTCCACCAAATCCCAAGGAAATATTCTAAATGTCCCTATATCATTAGCCGGTAAGACAATTTTAAATGACATAGAGGTTGTCAACGCTTAGCTTGATTATAACCACCTCCTCGGATGTAGTTACATGTATTCCATGAGAATCGTGGAATCCACCGTCTTCCACCTAATGTTATTCTCTCACGATGGGAATATTGTGATGGTGGACCAATTAACTTACTACAATCCGCAAGGGCCAGCCACATCAGACCATGTCATCCCTACCATTGATACCTATGTCGACAGCATAGCCATCCCTTCCTTGTCCGCTGTAGGCCCAGGATTGTTCACCGACACATCTATGACAGCTTCCTTCCCACCTTTACATCCTCAAACAGAGACAAATGACACAACAGATTTGTGCACTCTTTCCTCCAGCACGATTCCTCCCACACCACAACCACAACACCACCCTTAGCCACAACCTTAAATGTAATCACCAGAGAATTTTTGGGGCTCACTCCGAGTCCATACAATTCCTTTCCTTTTCCCACTGTCCATCATTGTAAGTAAGCCTATCATGGCTACTTTAAAGCTACCAAATTTTACGTTGGGGATTCCTATGTGGTACCTCGAACAACCTACCTCGACTCTGATGCCCCAGGTTGTGCTGATCCCCATCCAACCTATCGAAATGACGTCATGCCCTCCTCCCATCCCACCCAAAACACCTTCTATTCCTACACCAACCCCGCCTCCTCCAAAGAGGACTAGGGGAAAAACCACCAAAGCAGCCGCAACCACTGAGCCTTGATCAACCCCACCTTGCGCTTTGTGTGATGTCCACAGACATGCAACCCAGAATTTCCCAAAGATACCTATCCCATGCACACAAATAGACACTATGGATACAACCGAGGGCCTTCTAGCAGTCAACATCTCAGGTCCACCAGCGGCCAAGAATAAGTCCTTAAGGACCAACCATTCATGTGCGATTTGCAATCTATACGACCATTATTCTCACCATTGCTTGGATTTGGCCGAGTATCGGTCTGTCATTCAGGATCTTTGGAAGCAATTTCTCGAGTCCAAGATCACTTTCATCAAGGAGATCCACTCATTGGTTTCCTCCTCAAACACCATAACCATTTACATGGTGTCCAACTCCACTGACCCTTATGATCCCTCTTATATATCCACTCGTTGTTTTAGCAATGACAAGGAGATACTCAAAGCCTTTTCTACTCCTGAATACCGGTGGGATGACATGCACCATCGCTCGTTATTTATCCTCAGGGAACCTTTGTCAACATTAGACCAATATTTAGTGGAGACTAAGGACTTCCTCCATGGCAAGGTGGATTGGTTCAAAAACCCCATCTCGGCTCCCAATGCCTTGTTAGAATAATCAACCCATAGTTAGCTACCTTAGACATTAATTAATCCAATTTTTGTCTTATTTTCCTAGTTTCCATATTCCACCTTATGCAAGTTGTCCTCCACACATCCATAGTGGTCAAACTTGCTAAATTTGAGTCATGGAGCGCTTGGGAAACCTCTTGGAATCAAATTTGCTTTATTCCTGGCCTCCCTAGTGCATGTCTGCTTTTTCTACTTTATTGCCTGCTTTTTCTGAGTTTTAAGGCAATTGGGAAAGTTTGACTAGGTGAAGTTTACTTGTTTTTTGTCCTCACCATCCTCCACTCTTTTGTCCTGTGAAAAGCATGTAAGATTTGTCCTTCCACCATCTATTAGCTTGCCTAATTGATTTTTCCAATTCGTGAGCTCCTAGACAGTTTTGGAAACTACTTTATGCACCTATGGGGGATTTGCTTAGATTTAGTAAGCCTGATTTTGACCAAATTCGAATGGCATCCTTATGCATTCGAATCTCTCATGTAATTATTTATTGTGGCAGCCTATGACTTGACAGGGTTGTCTATTGTACACTTATTCAATATAGATCAATGTTCTGCTCCATTATTCAGTCTCCTTTGTGAGTAATTTGCATGTGTAATTGGCAATTGTTGTGAGTGTAATTGTTCTAACACCTGGGTTTAATTTCCACATGGTATCAGAGACTTTGTAGATCAATTTCTCTCCTTCCAATTTGTTTTGCAGGTTTGACATCATTGACTGGGAGAATTCTGCTGACTGAAGGGACAATTTTTGAGCTATGGATCAATCTCAAAAGATCATCTTGACTCCATTTAACTTCTTTGAATGGAAAGCAGAGATGGAGATACTGTTGAGAGAGAAAGGCCTCTACAGAGTGACTATGGCAACAGAAGCAGAGCCCAATGCAGCTGCAGAGAAGATTAAATGGCACAACATGAGGGATGAGGCCTATGGTCTCCTGTGTTTGAGCATATCCAGAGACCTCCTTTTCCATCTTGATGGATTGACATCACCAAATGAAGTATGGGAGAAGCTTGTTGATATTTTTGGTAAGACAGATGAGATGAGGGGACATCAAATTGAAAATGAATTGATCTCCCTGAGTGTTAGGATTATTAATCCTCCCTTGTCCAAATTTGGTCATATGTCTAAATCGGGAGTCCATCCAGTCTATTTATAGTCATTAGCACCATTGGTTAAACTTAACCTAATTGGGGTACATGTTTTAGTTACCAAAGTGTGGGGAACACTAATTGAGGCTCATTGCCACTTATTGCACTTGATTGCATAAGTTTAGGAGTCTCCTAGATCAATCCCTACAATTTAGGAAGCAACTGGGAGTGCCGAAACCAACCAAGGTCAGTTAACTTCAGTTGATGACTAGTCAAGCCAAGTTAGGAGTCAGTTACATTCAGTTCTAGCTCTCTACATTCAGTTAAATAATGGTTTAATTAATTGCACACATGTGGGGCGTTTTTCTCACCTACCACAGTCAGTTAACCGTTATTTAATACTAAATGTAACAGTTGGTTGTGTTTTAGAACCCCGGTTATGATTTAGACAAGGACAGTTAACTACTGGGTCCTTAACTTCAGTTGATGTCTAGTCAAGCCAAGTTACGAGTCAGTTACATTCAGTTCTAGCTCTCTACATTCAGTTAAATAATGGTTTAATTAATTGCACACATGTGGGGCACTTTTCTCACCTACCACAGTCAGTTAACCATTATTTA
>LPNX010744268.1:167362-191146 GCA_001517045.1 Pseudotsuga menziesii
GAGTCCCAATAGCTTTGAATCCCTGCAACTCTATTTTTCCAAGTTCAAAGCACGTGTTTTGCAACTAAAACAATGTGGGATCGAAAAGAAGGATGATCAGCTGGTCTTGGCCATACTCTCGAAGCTTGGCCCTGACTATTTAGTGTTTTTTTCGACCTTCTATGCCACAAAACTGACAACTCACGCCTAGAAAATGCCTAGCCTTGCAGATTTCATGGAATCTCTCACACAAGAACAACATAAATTGGTGATGATGGGCACCATCAAACCTTCCAAAGACCAAGCTCTGGTTGCTAGAGATTCGAGGGTGGATTCAAAAAGCAAGAAGAAAGCTAAAAAGCCACCTGAGCAAAAGAGAGACAAGAACAAGTCTCCAGAGGAGCCTCAAGGTTCCAAGAAGAACCCCCAGAAGAAGAAGAACAAAGGAGAAATGAGCAAGTGAGCATACTACAGTAGGGGCAATCATTCTGAAAGCTCCTGCATGAAGAAGCAAATAGACATGCTGAGCCAACTCCTAGAGAAAAATGGCATCTTCCTTCCAGATAGCTCAAAGAAGAGGGAAGGAGGATCAAATTCAGAAGACAGAGAGAGAGTTCATGCATTGGTTACTGGCACATCAAGCTCACCTAGTTTCATCATTGATTCTGGAGCTTCAAGAAATATCGTTTCGACTAAGGAGGCATTCACCTCACTTGACATGTTGAATGGTCCACCAATAGTACTGAGAGATGACTCTCTCACTAAAAGTTTGGGCAAAGGGAGGATTGATCTTGACCA
Organism: Pseudotsuga menziesii; assembly: GCA_001517045.1. Lineage (NCBI taxonomy): Eukaryota > Viridiplantae > Streptophyta > Pinopsida > Pinales > Pinaceae > Pseudotsuga > Pseudotsuga menziesii. The sequence continues at coordinate 168,140 of LPNX010744268.1, forward strand.
TGGTAAGTTCAGCAATGTATTGTATGTTCCAAGTCTTTCCTCTAACCTCTTATCAGTGTATTAGATGACCCACACAGGGTCTCCAAAGAAGGTCATATTCTCCCCTGATGAAGTTGAGATCGCAGAGATCTCAAGTGGTAAAGTCATTGCAAAAGGAGTTGCAAATCACACTTCGAAGGTATACATGTTCTCACACTTCCTACCCTACTCAAACCCCTATGCTCTTCTGGTTCATGCTAATGAGGCAAGCAAGCTTTGGCATGAAATATTTGGCCACCTAAATTACAAGTATATTTTTTTATCTTAGTGAAAACGAAATGGTCATAAGGTTACCAAAGATTAATTTTTCCAAAGGAGTCTGTCAAGGTTGCATCCTAGGAAAACACCCAGAGCATAAGTTTGAGAAAGCTAGTCATGAGAGAACCTTTGCACCTCTTGAGTTGATCTATAGTGATGTTGTTGGCCCATTTCCTCATATGTCAATGAGTCAGGCCAAATATGCATTGACATTCATAGATGATTTTTCTAGGTATTGCTGGGTTTACTTCCTGAAACACATTCTGAAGTTTTTGGCCTCTTCAAAGTCTTTAAGGCTTTGGTTGAAAACCAGTCTGGGAGGAAACTCAAGGTCCTGAGATCTGAAAATGGTGGTGAGTATGTCAAGTTTGAGTTCATTCAATATTGTGCAGATGTAGGTATTCTGATGCAGCATTCTATCCCTTACACACCACAACAGAATGGTGTTGCTGAGAGGAAGAACAGATCACTGAAAGAGATGGCAACATGCATGATGGAGGCTAAGACTTTTCCACCGAAGTTTTGGGCCGAAGCTATAAACTATGCAGCCTATATCTAGAATAGGGTGCCTCATAAAAATCTTGATGGTATGACTCCTTTCGAAGCATGGAGTGGGCACAAGCCAGATGTGACCCATTTCAGGATTTTTGGCTCAAGGGCTTGGGCTAGAATTCCAACAGAAAAGAGGAAGGCTTTGCAGCCCCAAAGCCAAGAGTGTCTATTTGTTGGGTACTCTAAATATTCAAAAGGGTACAAGCTGATCAATTTGAGCACAAACAAAGCCTTCATTGAAAGGTGTGTTCAGTTTCAAGAAGAGCCCCTAGCAGCAGTGGAAGTTGGAGAATCCTCTTCACCACCGGAACCTCTGAATGTAAGTGAAGAGATAGTTGAACATGCTGATTCTGACATGTCTAATAATGATGATTTAATTGCAGATCCTAACAGTCCTACAAGACCAAAATGGGAAGCCAAGACCATTCATGCAGCTGGAGAACTAGATGGAATCCTAATGATCCTAGGAGGACTAGATCTTAGTTTGAGAGTGCTATGTGCATGAAAGATCCTATGTTTGCAGAGAAACACTATCTGATGGTTGAATCAGACCCACAGACATATGAATATGTAGAAAATGATCCAATATGTCAAACAACCATGGAAGAAGAGTTCAGCTCACTCCAGAAGAGCAACACTTGGGAGTTGGTTGATCTTCCCCCGGGGAGGAAGCTAGTTCAGTGTAAGTGGGTGTACAAAACCAAATTTGCTGCTGACGGTTCACATCTAAAGTACAAGGCCAAATTGGTAGCCAAGGGCTACTCACAGGTACATGGCATAGACTACAATGAGACCTTTGCACCAGTGGCAAAGATGGACTCCATCAGGCTAGCCTTAGCCATTGCAGATTCAAAGCAGTGGGAGGTACACCAAATGGATGTGAAGCGTGCTTTCCTGAATGGAGATCTCATTGAAGAGATTTACATGCAGCAGACTTAAGGATTTTCTACTAACCCATCTCTTGTGTGCAGGCTAAAAAAGTCATTGTATGGGCTTAAGCAAGCCCCCAGGGCTTGGTATGCCAAGATTGATAGCTTTCTACTATCACTGAATTTTGTTCGATGAAATTCAGATCCAAATGTCTATTTGAAGGTGATTCATGGTTCATTAATGATCATTTTTTTGTATGTTGATGACCTTCTCATTACAGGAAGCTCAAAGGATGAAATTTCCTCCTTGAAGGATGCAATGAACCATGCCTTCTCAATGACAGATTTGGGCTTATTGAGCCAATTCTTGGGGCTCAAGATTGCTCAAACCAAAGAAGGAATCATAGTACATCAGTCCAAGTATGCCTTGGATTTTCTAAACAAATTCAATATGAAGGATTGCAAGCCAAGCAAGACTCCTTTCCTTTCAGGAGTTAAGCTTGAAGAAGCTGATTCTTCACCTATGGTAAATAATACACTATATAGGCAATTGATTGGATGTTTGTTGTATCTTACACATACTATACCTAATATTTCTTATGCAGTAAGTGTGGCTTCAAGATACATGGATCAGCCTCATGAGATCCATTGGAGAGCAGCCAAAAGGATCCTTAACTTTGTTCAGGGAACAAGGACTCATGGGATCTTCTACAAAGCTAAATCTGATCTTGATTTGATTGGGTTTACTGACAGTGATTGGGCAGGTGACAGCATAGATCAAAATTCAACATCAAGATATGTGTTCATGCTTGCAAAAGGGCCAATCAGCTGGTCAAGCAAGAAACAGAGCGCCATTGCACTCTCATCTACAAAAGAAGAGTACAGAGGAGTTGTAAATGCAACAACTCAATGTTTATGGTTGCAGGGGTTACTTGGAGAGTGTGGATTCGAATCAGAATACTCAAATACTATCTACTATGATAATCAGAGTACCATTCGAATCTGCAATGATCCAGTTCAGAAGCAGAGAACCAAACACATTGAGATTCATATGCACTACATCAGACATCTTGTGCATGATGGCACCATTCACCTACTCTTCTGTTCATCTTCAGAACAAGTAGCAGATATCTTCACCAAAGTTTTTTGTGAGAAGACATTTAGCAATCTCAAATCACTGTTGGGGATTGCTGATCATGCTGTGAAGCATGAGTGATGACAATATTTCCAAATTTTGTTTTACTGTCCATGTTTAAGGGAGGATTTTTCCCACTGGATTTTTGCCTCTTTCCTTGGTTAAATGGACATGCAGTATGTAAAGGGTGACTAAGCCTTATTGCTAGGCCCTATAATTTTCTGATATTTTACTCATAAGTTAGGCTTAAGGGGGGGTGTTAGAATAATCAACCCATAGTTAGCTACCTTAGACATTAATTAATCCATTTTTTGTCTTATTTGCCTAGTTTCCATATTCCACCTTATGCAAGTTGTCCTCCACACATCCATAGTGGTCAAACTTGCTAAATTTGAGTCATGGAGCGCTTGGGAAACCTCTTGGAATCAAATCTACTTTATTCCTGGCCTCCCTAGTGCATGTCTGCTTTTTCTGCTTTATTGGCTGCTTTTTCTGAGTTTTAAGGCAATTGGGAAAGTTTGACTAGGTGAAGTTAACTTGTTTTTTGTCCTCATCATCCTCCACTCTTTTCTCCTATGAAAAGCATTTATGAGTTGTCCTTCCACCATCTATTAGCTTGCCTAATTGATTTTTCCAATTCGTGAGCTCCTAGACAGTTTTGGAAACTGCTTTATGCACCTATGGGGGATTTGTTTAGATTTAGTAAGCCTGCTTTTGACCAAATTCGAATGGCATACTTATGCATTCGAATATCTCATGTAATTATTTATTGTGGCAGCCTATGACTTCATAGGGTTGGCTATTGTATACTTATTCAATACAGATTAGTGTTCTGCTCCATTATTCAGTCTCCTTTGTGAGTAATTTGCATGTGTAATTGGCAATTGTTGTGAGTGTAATTGTTCTAACACCTGGGTTCAATTTCCACACACCTTTAAAGAAGGAAATATGGCCAACATTTCACCCATAATCAAGGTTAATGTCTCAACCGACCCGGAGGTTGTTGAAGAAATCACACTCGAATCCCAGATTGGATCCATCCATCATGGAAAATCATGAAACATAAGAACTAGTGTTGAAGCCAACCATATTGTCATCCAAATAGTGAAGGAATATTACTATTAGAGCGCCTATGTTTACATGACTTCACTGTTGATTTCCTTTCAGTGAAAGGTATTATTGAATTGTGTAGATTTTTTGAAGTGAAGTAATCAATATTAGCATGGAGTAGATGCTTGATTAGAATAAGCAATGAACCATCTTTGTTAAAATTTAGATTGTGAATGTTCCAGCCATAACAAAGTATATGAGTATAAAGAATGGTTCCTACAACATTATTGTATTTGGTATCATAGATGTAAATTTTGTAAATCCTGGAGTGGATGAGTTTATGAGAGAGTTAGAACATGATATTATGTGGCCTTGAATATTTATGGAATAGAGGGTAGGTATATGATGATTTTCTATATACAGATTTGGACTAGCCATTGAAGAAAATTAATGAAGTAGACTTGTGGATTCAACTCTGTATTAATTAGTACTAGAAGTGAGAGGAGTACGCCTAGGTTATTAGACATGCATCTGTATCTCTCTCTCTCTCTCTCTCTCTCTCTCTCTCTCTCTCTCTATATATATATATATATAACAATGGAAATTTTATTGGGGAAACCCTCTAAGTGCTTCCTCATATTCCTTGAATGGTGTCTAGGGTAAATGTGGTCATCAAACAACATGTACATCTAACCCCTAGGGACCCAGGTGGATTCAGTTCATTGACCTCCTTGGTCATCACTACTTCAACATGGAAAATGAAACCATAGTGTTGAGCTAACCCTTGGATTTCATTTTTTTCTATGAAAAAATTTGTAATTTTATTTAGATAAAACAAAATTACATTCTTAATATGATTTTAAATAATTCATTAATTCTCATATGGATAAATATCAAAATGATTATAAAAAAATCACTTTAGCTCGGAAGAAAGAAAAACCTAATAAATAATTTTCACGAACTTTCATTGGATATTGCCATCTATCCCCTTGTAAAAGAGCTTTACAACAACCAATTACATATCAATGGTGAGAACACCCATCCCCTTTTTAGATTTTGAACATTGTGACTCCTAAAATCTTTTTATCCTTCCCACTATAATTGCATTCTCCTCAACAAAGTGATTTATGAAATTCATTACTTCTTCTTGAATAGTCTTTAACTAATGTATTTGTTCATTCTTTTCCATTGTTTCTTATTTGTTCTTGTGTTATATGTCCTCTTGAGAAGGAAAATTTTCTATACTCAAAATGTTATGAACCAAATCCTTAAATTATCATAAGAGACAAGAGTACACACTATGTACATAAATGCAAACGCAAAGCACAACTCCAAGATAGATTTTATATATATATATATATATATATATATATATATATGTATGTGTATGTGTATGTGTATGTGTATGTGTATGTGTATGTGTATGTGTATGTGTATGTGTATGTATATATTTGTAAGTTAGATAATTCTTTCTATTTCCTTCAAAAAGATTAACAAAAAAAGAGTATCAAAATTGAGCCCTCCCTACACAGGGAAAACATGCTCACTGTATCCAAAAAACAAAAATCTGCCTCTAAACAAAATGATGCTGAACCATCTAAACTGAGAGTTCTTTAATACGCATCACTTACTGATATTCATATAAAAAGGGAACCAAAAGAGATAGAAAATAAGAAAACTAGCCTAGAGTAGGCTTGGTATCTATACAATCATGGGCCAAATCTGGGAAATCGACCAACTTGATCCCCAAGTGTCCTGCAATTTGTTGCAGATGTCGAGATAACTCATACAACTTCAAGAGAATTTCCTCATGCCCCCCCCCCTTTCGACAAGGGCACGCCCCATAACATATTTCTGCTGCCAGTAATAGTCTATGATTTTTAGGTGCAGGGAAGTTCTTCCTTTTGCATAGCTCGGGTCAAGGATCGAGGCTTTGAATTCATTCTTCACCTCTCGGTATGTGAGACAACCTCTAGTGAGCTAAGCCTAACTTTCTATTTACTCAATTTTTGCTTGAATGGGGGATGGAATTGCATTTCTGAAGAGGCAGGCTAAGTGCACAATGCTCTGCATGGATCTATGGGGGGGAGCAGAGGAGCTTGTTGAGGGGTCCTAGGGCTTGGACTGTTTGCAAGGGCATAATTGCAGAGGCATAATGATGGAGGATGAAGAGAGGAGTTGACTCAAAGGTGACAGATCCAGAAAATGAGCCAGAGCCAAGATAGGTGCTCGGATGGGGAACGAGGGATTAACACCACTAGACATAGAGTTGGGCTCACGGTTAGACTAAGAAAGAGGCCAACCAAAGCGGTAACTAGTGTGAAGATAAACCAGAGGGGGGGTGAAGGATGGTGCATGAAAAAAGAAGCAGAATCATGAGAAGACCAAAACTTACTAAAGTCCCACCATAAAGCACCGGGAGCAGGGCCAAGAGCACTGAAGAGCAAAAAAACCACCAACCAATAATTTATGAGAGTGAACAAAGCACAACCAGAATCAGACCCAAACTCACAGAGAGAAGACCCAAAACCATAGAGAGTAGGCCCGAACCTACGAAGGGTGACCCTCCAAAACAAACGATCTCCCAAGACCCATATCAATAGATAACCAGAATCCACAGGGAGCAAAACTGAAAAAACATGACACAACCGACAACAATCCAGCAAGGCACAGAGATCAGATAAAGTCCAACTTGAGAAAACCATGAGGGATCCCACTTCATTTATAGGCAGGTTCAACATGCTGCCACCCCGCGAACTGATGAGCCACCTCCGCCACTAGCTATCAAACGCAGTCGATTTCATTATGAGCTGGGAAGATTTAATAATGATCCAAACCCTCATCAATGTACTCCTTCTCTGCAACAATCATTTCATCAGCAGTCTACACTCGAGTGCTCATATGAGGGGATGCCTTTAGGTCTTACATCGTTAGAGGAGCCTATGTGATATAAGACAACCTTTTGGGGGGTGATGAGGTGTTAGCATGAGGGACATGCGGTCCTGCCACATGCCTCTCATGAACCCTCCCATCCATCGATGTGTGCACCTATAGTGGGGAGATAAATAATATATTTTAGTTACACAATAAATCCTTAAATAATAGGAGATCCTTCTCCAATTACCCCAAGACATTCCTATAATCATTTCACATGTTCCACAACAATTACTACATTACATCTATATATCCCAATTCACGTATTACACATGAGGCCCTTTCATTAGGCCTGCCACTATTACATATGCATTTACTTATTTACATATAGCCCCATATATTCCATTCTTGTTGTCATATTATATACATTTAGCCCTATATATGCCCCCCCTTGGATCATATCAAAAATAATCTTCAACATTCAAAAGTGGTAGCTCAAATGGCTACCAACTTTTAGATTTGGAAGAATGTTTATTTTTCCTCTTTGGTGTACTTTAGTTTGAGGGAAATATTCCTATAGATGGCCAATTTGATTATACATCCAATGCCTAAAAGATGTATTTCATAATTGAACACTTGATTCCGTTGGTCTTCGTCCCATTTTAGATACATCTAATTGTATGGACTACCTTTACTAAGATCAATCTCCGAACATATATGATCATAAGTAAAAATACCCATATGTGCCTACCTAAGGTCCACCTTTAAGAATCTGCCCAAAGTATTTCATATCTCTTCGAGTGCTAAAGGATGCCAATAAGAAAGAGACAAATTTAGGAGAAGAACCAAATCTATCGTATTTGAAGAAATCATAGTGAAGAGGTCAAAATCTATGTACCACATGGTAATGAAGTAACCTACGCTTCTCCAAAATCATGGCCCCTCTTCAATGACACTTTGATAATCATCCCGCCTTAAAAAATGTACGATATAAAACCTTTAGAACAAAAATATACCTCACATTCTTTAGTTCAGCTGGAGTAGATCCACTGATTCAAATCTACTGTGAAAGGCCAAAAACCATTAAAAATGACAAATTACAACAATTATTTTTTATGAATTAAGGCATTTATTAACACTTGAATAAGAGATATCTAAAGCAAGCATGCCATCAAATTTCTTCACATTATGCCACTTGTCATAACAAGAGGATGAACTATTTGAGGAGATGTCTTAGTTCTAATTGCATCCTTGAATGGAATCGACTTTGGAGAAGAGGGTTCCCATGTTCCCATTGCTCCCCCATGCATTCACATAGTTAAAATTAGCATAGAATCTTTGCATATATGATAATCTACCATCTGAGACAGATCATATAAGAAACTAAGATTTGCAGAAATAAAAACCAAGGAAATAATCCAAAACCAACTTGAAACGTATACAAGAAGCAAAAGAAATCGCCAGATAAAATTGAAGCTAATCCAATAAAATAGATAAGACATGAGAAACCCACAAATTGGAGAAGAGAAACCAAACCATTCTTAGTCTATTAATGATTCCAAGAGGCCTTTTATAAGGTTACAATGTATCCAAGTCCAAACTCTATTTTAAGCATGCACGCTACTCAAGGACAGAAAAATAATATTGGATCCACCTAACTTACTCAGAAGATGGGCTCCAATCTATAATCAATAATGCCTCTAAACACCTCCCCAACAATAATAGTAAACAATGCAAATTGTTTAGAAGTGTGTGCACTCAAAGGGGGAGCATTCTCTCTGGGGTTTTTGGTTGAGATTGTATTGTTCTTAAGGGAAGTGCACTGCTCTTCAGGTTCATTGGTTGAGATAGAAACGTCCTCAATGGTAGTGTACTTCTCTCTAAGGTTGCTAACTAATTTTGCAATGTGTTCCTTCTTCCCAAGGCATTGTTCTTGGGGGGCATGTCCTTGTTCTTTATCGAATACCCAATTGTTTCCATTAAAAAATAATACATTATTTAGTGGCTAGAATCCCGTCACTAAGTTCCATATGTCCCTTAACATATGCTACAAAATCCAATATGCTTAATCCACAACATTATTGTTTTCCCATGAAGTGGTTTTCCCTTGATCTAATAGCTATGAGAGGGTTTGGTCCTCTCAATGCATAAATCCATTCATGTGAAGCTATCCATATTAGGCCTATCTCTAGATCCTCCATGAACATTGCTGTTTGGATATTGTAATCCCTCAGAGAAAACAAAGCTAGGATTCTATTTTTAAATTTCAAGCATGCAATCTATCAAAAACACCTCAACATGGGACAATATGACCATAAGCCCTTTGATCTAAACTATTGGGTGGACTAGATCTTCTTAATCGTTTCACAATATTGCATGATGTAACCCTCAATCCTTCGATGCAATGCATTTTAACTAGGGAAAATGATATTGTCATCCAAAGCTCGACACTCATATAGATCAACCAAAACATTTCTTTTGATATAATGAGATTGCATCCTCCTCAAGAAGCATTAACGAACAAATTTGTATAGAGATGCAACCATTCAAAACCATGACAATGACAACTAAGGTTCCACAAGCCTCTTAATCAGTGCTTCTATGTTCACGCCTATCTTTGTAGAGGGTCAAATCCAATCACAATAATGGCAATGATAGTGAGGGTTCTGTAAACCTCGTCCTAGCTTCCATAAGGTAAGTATGCATTTTCTTATGTAGAATCCATTGTGATACCTATGTATAAAAGGATCCAATCAAAATTGTGGCCACAACGACTAGGGTTCTTAGACGTCCCAACTCATCCTGCACTTCAAATATATTTCAACTTGAGTCCTCCAAGAAGGTAATAATGTGTTTTCTTAGATTAGATCCAATGACTGTATCTACAGAGAAAGGATCCAATCACCGCTTTAGAGTTTTCTTATATATGTCCGTGAGACAATTCTTCCCAAAAAGAAATGTAACTATAGGTTCAACCTCTCTCCAAAACACATAAAGGTTAATTAATAACTTTTATCTTCCATCGCAATGTCAACCATCTTAACATTTTTTTAATCAGAAAATGTTTCAAATCCCTTCAAACATTATAGATAAAATTATAGTTTGCTAGAATGATTGTTTTTTTTTCAATATTTCTCAAAACATTACAAAAATATATGTACAACATGAGTGGGCTTAATGGTTAAGAGCATGGGTTTCCTCTTAGGAGGTCATAGGTTCAAATCCAGAGGGGGGTAGTGTATGTACACCTCTGTAAACTTTAGTAGTTAAATCACTGCAGGGTCTCATACAAAGGGTACCTTCTCCCGACCTTAAACATAGATTATAGAAAGATCCCTTATACCACAAATAAAAAGGTTTCATACACTAATTTAATATTTAACTTCTTTATAACTTAAAAAATATATTATTATTTATATTATTATTATAAAATAAAAATAAAAATCCCATCTTGAGATTCTGAAAACCACACTTCACATATGTCTATTCAAACTCAAAAACAGAAACTCATTTTAGGATTCATTCAACACTTCATATTCAAAGTCAAAATCAAAGTCTATTAAGAAAACGTGAAGTATCTTCTCAAAGTCTATTCACGAAAAAGAATTGAAATTTCCTTGAATTATTTTGATGCCAACACTTCCTATTTTATTAATTGAAAGTCAAAATAAAATTTAAACATGGAAAATGATGAAGTATCGTATTGAAATACTTGAATGACCTTGACGTAATGGACACGTACTAAATTCTTTGAATAATGAAAAAAAAAATCAACCACCAAATCCTCCAAGAAAATTATAATAAAATATTACATTACTTTGCGTAATGTCATGATAATGCGTATTATCAAATAAGTTAAAAGAATCTCAACAATGGGCGTACTGAGATATGATTGCCGTTGGAGCTTGGAGCTCGGACTCATTCAAGGGGGCCTCCAAAATTCCAAAGTTTTTGGAATTTGAAGTCGGACTAATTAAATGGCCGACCAAAATTCAGAATGAATTAAGAATTGATAAGTGCAATCCCAAAATCTTCGATCATCAATGAAAAACCCAGTTACATAGTTATTTCCATCCTTGTTATATCATTGTTCCGCCTCATGTGACTTGGGCAGGTCGTTTCTAACTGTCTCTTTCCAGTCGCCGGTGGCCCAACTCGGCAATGGAGATTGACACCTCAAATCTTTGAACAGTTCTGCACGCACCCAAATTTTCAGCGCATAAAATGAGCTCTGATACGATCAATCCTCTGTGACGTATTGGGCAGAACAGGATGTTCAATCACGAAGAATATCGGCTGCTAGGCAGATCGAGGAACACCAGATGGCGCCAGAGCCGAACCGGGACTGCAATCGTGGTATTCTCTGGTCTCCTTCTTGCAATTACTGCATGGACTTCTATTGTATTTTGGCCAGGTAGTTACTGCTTTCATAAAACAGAGAACTCGCAAGGAAACCCAATATCTTCATTCCCTTGGCAGCCATTCGAGAACCCCCAATCTGAAACTGATATACCCAATACCGCTTTCCTTCGTTTAAACCCCAAGTTGTCACGGGGTTCCTTAACCTTAGACCAGGTGGTTTTTGGCATAGCAGGATCGGTGCAGCTGTGGTCCGTCCGGAAGGAGTTTGTGAAGCTCTGGTGGAGGCCAGATGAGATGAGGGGCCATGTCTGGCTGGAGGAAGTGGTTTCGGATGAGGACCTCAGTTTGCCCCCTGTTAGGGTTTCTGAGGACACCTCGAGGTTTTCATACACAAATCCTACAGGACACCCTTCTGGGGTCAGGATTGCCAGGATTATTCAGGAAAGCTTTAAGCTTGGGTTGCCCGATGTCAAGTGGTTTGTTTTGGCTGACGATGATACTGTCTTCAATGTTGAGAATTTGATTGCTGTTTTGAGTAAATATGACTCTTCGGAGATGTATTACATTGGGAGTGCATCTGAGAGTCACTCGGCAAATACTTATTTTAGCCATTCCATGGCTTATGGTGGTGGGGGGATTGCTATCAGCTATCCTTTGGCAGAGGAGCTTTCTAAGATGCAGGATGAATGCTTGGAGCGGTATTCGCAATTGTTTGGGAGTGATGACCGGCTTCATGCTTGTATTTCTGAGCTCGGCGTTCCACTTACCCGAGAACCAGGATTCCATCAGGTAATTTTCAATCTCTCTCTTTAAAAGAAGGATATTTCTCGTAGTTATGCTAATGCACATGAAAAAATACACCATATATATTCATACATAAGCAGTCGAAGACACGTTGATTGCCCCTACCTATATAGATAAGGAGAACAGCATATTTGCTTTGATACCGATTTCAAGAGAGTTATTATCTTTTCTGAATAGCCCTATTCTAGCTGAATACTGTATTTCTAGATCAGATTTAATGCTGTAAGTTCACCCATGTGCAGCGTAGTGGATTCTCCACTAAAAGTAGCTTGGCATCATCTCTTGCACCTGAAGGAAATGCTAGTCAATCTTACAGTATCCCAAAGATTTTTACCTGCCTACTTGATTCTCTTTCTGTCTCTAAAAATGATCCCTTTCCATTGGAGTGAGGCAACAATCAGAATTTGATTCTATGCAGAAACCCAATCCCAGAAGCTTCAGCCCAGATTGCATTCCCAGAAAACATACTTACTCTACCCCTTTTCAAATTCAAAGTAATTATTGCATAGCGTATCGCAAACTGGTCAGACTGTGGGAGCAATTGCACTTTCACAGTTGGACCATAGACCAAAGTTCCAAACTGGTTGGACTGTGAGAATTATCGCACTTTAGCAGTTGAACTATAGCTGGAGACTCACTGAGGATTTGATATTATGGTTATGCATCTTTTCATACTGAACTGTTGCCACTTTTCTCTACTTATGTAGCTGCTTCTAATGGCCCTGTTAACTAAGATAAGCATTTGAGGCGGTGGACTCCTTTAAGAAATCTCTGAAGGACACGTTTGAACAAATTGAACTTAATTATGCCTATATTCACATGGTATCTTTTAGGCAGTGCAAAGTAGTCCTTAGGCAATGGAGAAAGAACAAAGCATTGCAAAATCTTGATGCTACCTGTCCAATTGATTCCCCATATGTCTATTTTATCAGACAAGTTCCCTAAACATTGACACCCTTTGATAGAATTGGTTTCCATAATGGACTAAGTATGCTATGTAGCATACTTAGCCCATACTTGGTTTCCATAATGGGACTAAGTATGTAGCATACTTAGTCCATACTTGGTTTCCATAATGGACTAAGTATGCTATGTAGCATAGGCAGGAAGTCATCCCTTAAACAAAAACATTTCATAAAAGGTTTTAAAGGTTGGATTGAAAGGTGTAGAGGAATTATGGTGCCAGTCTTTTCTGTTTTTATTTTCTAATGCTGGCTCTGCATAAGAAAAATTCCTCGTCTATCTTTTCCCCCGGTCAATTTATTGAGAATTTTTGCAGTGTGACTTTTGACATGTATGAAAAGTCTCAAGTGTTTAAGGTTCATTATACTGTTTTTATTTGGTTCTGAAAATGTTTGACAGTGGGATGTTCGCGGCAATGCACATGGGCTTTTGGCTGCTCATCCAATTGCTCCTTTTGTCTCCTTCCACCATGTGGAAGCTGTTAATCCCATATTTCCACAACATAATTCACTGGATGGTCTGAAACTTCTCATGAAGGCGATGCGGACAGATCCAAGTGGCTTTTTACAGCAGTCAATATGTTATGATCGTAGGAGATGGCTGACCTTTTCTATCTCAATGGGCTATGTTGTCCAAGTTTTTCCACAGATAATGCTTCCTCGAGAGCTTGAACGTTCTGAACGCACATTTACAGCTTGGAATAAATTGGATACTAGTTACGAATTTGATTTTGATACCAGACCACCTCAGAGATTATCTTGTAAAAAGCCGTTCCTTTTCTTTCTAGAAGACATACAAAAAGCAGGAAATACGACTGTGAGTACCTACAAACGAGACATACGAAGGGACAATCTGAAAAGAGCGTCCTTTTGCTTTTCATGGGCTCTTCCTCCAGGTGAAGTGCAGCATATACAAGTTGTAAGCAGACCGATGAATGAGCGTTGGCATTTGGTATGGCTCTTATAATTAGGACTACTTTTTTTATAGCAGTTTGTATCAAAATAATTAATATTGTTATTGTTTATAACATACATGATCTTTCAAGAAAGAACTAAACAATCTGCTTTGATGTATCTACTATCAGGTACCAAGACGACAGTGCTGCGAAGTGATAGAAACAAAGAATAAGGTTCTAGGACTAATGGTTGGCCCATGTGAGCAAGGAAGCATTAGCTCTGGTTCAGTCACTTTGTGAATTCAAACCAGCAGTATCATAAATGACTCAAAGAGACAAGCAGAGATTGAATTTCATTGAGAAAGTTTATCCTTCTAAGGAATTCTGGAGGCCCTCGTGCATTTGCAAGGAGCCCTACAATATTGGTTATTTCGTGATTAGTTAACATATGCAGATGTTATCACTTTGGGCGTTGATGCTGTGCCATCTTTCTTTATCTGTAGAATCGGTTATAGGTGTTTGCTTCTTTGTATGATTCATCCTTCTAGAGCGCACCATTTTGTGCTCAAGCAATTCTTTGCTTCATTTTTTCCCAGGGAGCAGTTAACGGTGCTCATTTACATTTTCTTCCTGGGTCTAATTCACATGGGCAATCACTATTAAGCACAATTGTCCAACAAAATTGTACTAAAGACAATATAAATCCATAGGGATGATGTTTTCCTGGTTGGATATAAATTTGAGGCCCAGTTGAGATGCAATTTTTAAAACTACTTGTACAATTGTATTATCTAACTGTATTCCTAATTATCGTGGAGGGAATTGTCACTGATAGACAATAATAAAGTTGAAAGTAAGGTATTCTGTCGAAATCACTACAACTTTCAAGTTATTAAGGTTACATAATAAATAAGTCCCACCAGATGTGCCTGTGTAAAAGCAACAGCCCTCCATTGCATGTTCCAACCATCTAGAAATTAGGTTTTCTATTAATTTTGTTAAATTCTCTTAGTAATGATCCTGTTTATGATGTCATTTACCGGTGACTTATGAATTCTATTTTCTGGGGATATCCTTTTGCACCTGTGAATCTTATCTCAATAGTTCATCTTCGTCGCAGCCATATCTATATGCAGTGAACCTCAGATGGTATGTCTTCTCCTTATAGAGTGAACTAGTTACTTGCCCTGATGCCATAATTGATAAAATCTATGTTCTTGGCTTGCATCCCCCAACATGAGGCAAAGGGTGTACTGGCGAGTGTCCACAGAGAAATATAGCTCTTCATTTCCTGTAACTAATTCTAAGGTATAGTCCACATTGCAATTTATAGATCTTTAGCTTAATTGTTGCAATATCATAGATGCAAATAAACCCAGGACAGTTTATCAACAAAATATTCCTTTTTCTGACTTTTGGCGGACGATTGCAATGTAAGAATGGCAGGTTAAGCAGGCTTCTTGAGCATCACAACTATTAGTATTGACCAAGGAGGTCAACCAAATCATACCATCGTCAATGAAAAGCTTCATAGGCAATCATATCCTTGTACAACATATTGGGTTGTAAGCATCAGAAGTTCCAATACAAAGATCGTTCTAGTTTGTTAAATTATTACAAATTTACACCCATGCAAGTGCAAAGTAACACCCACATGTATATAGTGTCAAAAGTGCCTCTATATGTGTGAACATCTGTACATCCATACCATGCAAGTGCAAAGTAATACACGCATATCGTGTCAAAACTGCCTCTGTATGTGTGAACATCTGTACATCCATTAGGCAGAGACTTCCATACATACGTATTTGGGGTCGGTCAGTAACACACTTATATTGTGTCAAAAGTGCGTCTGTATGTGTGAACATCTGTACATCCATTTGGCAGAGACTTCCATACATACGTATTTGGGGACGGCTAGTGTTAATCTTGGAAGAGTCTATATACATATATGCATGCTGTTATTCTATGTACGTGAATCTCTATATAATTTTGATATTTAAGTGTTAGGTGCATGCCTTTCATATTGGTTGCTAAACATGTGGCTTGGCAAGCTCAAAAGTCATGCCCATTGCAACCCATAGCTACCATAGCCACAAGTTATCCATCAGAAAACCACAACTGCTCCGAACCTAACAACATATTTCTGTAACTACCATAGCCACAAGTTATCTAGTTGAACGAGTTAAAGACTGAAACTCAAAGGTGCGAAGCGCTTGCTCGTTTCTTTCATTTGAATCACTTGTTTTTTCCATTTCTTGCTTTCTCTTGAGCTTAATTATAGATATTTAAAGTACAATTCTGATGCTATTAATTTTTACAATTTTTCTTCACATATTTAATTTCATATGACAATAACTTTTTTACAAGTTTATTCTTTACATGATAGATCAACTGTGCAAACTGATCATTCAAAAGGATCTCTTTTATGTGCAAACTGATCATTCAAATGGATCTCTTTTATGTAGGAGACAAAAAAAAGCTAGAATGTAATAATAGTAAGTCAATAATAACTATAATAAATGTAAATATAATAAATATGGGTAAATATAATAAATATGGGTCATGGTTAGGTGCTCAACATGTTCCTCCTTTTCAAATTGATGTTTCCCTCAATGTTGGTCAAAAGTGGATGCTTCTAAATGAACACTTCTTCCCAGTCATATCTTGTATTGGTTGGTCCTTCAACTTGAGATGCTCGGTAATTGTTTGGTTTTGTAGTTGCTTAATATGTGTTTCATCATTGCTTTAAGTTCTATTACAATTATTTCATATTTCATCCAACTCTAGCAAAACAATGTGGACTAGGATCTTGTCATGGGTTACATTTTTCATATAAGAAACATGGAAGATTAGATGTACATGTGAAGATGGAGGCAACCACAATCTATAGGGACCATAATTCTTTGATAATTTATTACCCATTTGTTTCTTTAGGGACATTTGTTTGTGACCTAAAAAATACTCGATCCCCCACTTTAAAGTGTGTTTGACCACGAAGTTGATCTTGTTGTTTTATCATGTTTTGTGCTATAACGAATTAGTCTTTCAATAGTTGTAGCACCTCTTGTTGGTGCTTGATGTGATCCTCTATTGCTTGAAATTTAGGTTTCTCTCTTGTGATGTGATGGTTGGAGGATGATATCCACAGAGTGTAGTGTCCCATAAATATGGACATTTTGGATAGAGTAAGGAAGGATTCTATTAATGGCTTTGAGATTCACTGCATTCAAAGGTTGTGTTGTACCACCATTTTGTTGTAGATAATCATTTGAGTCAGTTTGATTGTTTATTATATGCAAAGCAAAAAAAATAACATTCTGGAAATTTATTCCCTTGATGCCATCATGAGATACATTATGATCCAAACATTCAATCTAAACCCTAAGGCACACTTGGAAGTCTTTGAATATGATTGTTTCTCACCCAATATGTTTAAGTCCACGCGAACATGTTTTTTCCCAAAGAAAACCTTGTAGGGAAAGTCTCAAGTACTTCTCCACATTTCACAAATGGGACCCAATCCAAACCTATCAATGTTGATTATAGTGTTTAACCCGATAGGGACATCAAATTAGGAACCACTTGACCTAGCATCTAGAACATGTTGTACATGCTCTTCTCAATAGTTGTAATAATGAATATATTTTCAGAAAAATACTAACACAAATTTTCCAAGGAAGATCTTGAAAATAAAATGTATCAATCTTTGAAATATAGAAGGTGCATTAGTAATCCCAAGGCATCAATGAAAATTTATATTGACCACATGTGTTTTACACTATGTTTTGAGTCTTCTCAACTCATTCTAGTATGATGGTATCTTGAATGAGGATCCAACTTGGTAAATAAAATTGCTTCTTGTAATTCACTTAAATTTATCAATGATAAGAATAGGGAACTTATATTTAATGTTGATTTCATTGAGTTATGTATAATTTGGATACACACACCACGTAGAATTGTTTTGTAAACCACCACCACTAGGGAAGATAAATCACTTTGGCTAACTTGAATGATGCCAACCTCTAGCATCTCATGAACCATATGCTCAATCTCACTTTTATGAGCATATGGTTCAAGAGATGCTAGAGGTTGGCATCAAGGTATCTATAAGGTTGGACGCTAGGAGGAAAGTTCCTTTGGAAGAGTTGAATAATTTGATCATGATATGGAGTAGGAGAAATAAGTCTGGGCATTTAGAAAATACCTTGGAATGATTGTTGATCCAAGAGCATAGAGGGGTTAAATGTTTAAATAACCAGGGAGCACATTTGTGCAATTATTCAAGGGTATCCAATTTTTAAATAGTTCTATCATTTTTTTAAAGCTCATCTCTTTATATGGTTTCCCATGGATACTCGAGTTCAGTTTCCTTACCTTTCAAGAAAAGTCTCATCAATATTCACTGAAAATTAAAACCCATTATCTGCAATGGTTGTAGCCATTTGATCATTAAAACCACTTAAACACCACCCATAGGGATTGCAATAATTGGGATATTTGATAAATAACCCCCATAGTGAAATTAATAACATGATACGTCCTCGATATGTCCATTTGCAACCATACTTGAAAATCTAGGGATAGATATATAAAGCTACTGAGAATTTTTATAATTTGTGGTAAATGAAATTATGGGTACTACCACAATCAAGCAACATTATAACTGTTTTCTTCTTGATATATCTTATATATTGATAGTTTGAGGATGGTGTAATTATGGGCTAAAGTATATGACAAGGTATGATTATAGTAGTTTGCTATGGTTTTGAATCTTGAGATGGTTCCAATGCTTGTTCTTCTTACTCTTCACATTCTATGTAAAAAATGTATTCTCACCACATCTACGCACTAACCAAACTTCTTTCCCCAATTGAAACAATCATTTTTCTCTTCTTTCATCAAATTATTAAGGTGTCAACCTTGTAGGTTTATTTAGGTTAAGAGTGATAACATTCATCCCTTTATAGGTGTTGGTGGAAACCCTTCTTAGAGCCATATTTTCCCCTTCAACTCACTTTGCTACATTGAAAGCATTATCTAAGGATTTAATCTCTAGCAATCTCCTTTAAACTACTATTAAAAGAACCAACACTTTATTCTCTAAAATGTCCTTTACTTTAGGACTTAACTTTTGAAACTATTGAATGGGATATATAACTAATTATCTTTGCTTGATATTTGTCAATTGGATAAAAGTGTTACTGATGGTAACTTTATAATGTTCTATCAATGCATTTGTAAAATGGACCAAGAGATAAGAGTCACTTTTTACATTTACAAAACCAATGGTACCACATAAATAAATCAAGTTCAAAATAGAAGGACCTAATAGTTGTTAAGATTCCATATGCTAAGCTAGATTATCAGCATTCAATTTCAATTTCATAACAAAAGCATATAGACATGATCACTGAAAGAAACAGTATCACAAGATCAACACAAATTTACCCTAGGAAAACCCTAATGGGAAAAACCCAACAAAAGCTTCCTCAATATAGATGATCAAAAGATAAAATATAAAACCCTAGACTGATTCTTCTCCTCCTTGTAGCTACAACTATCTCTCTCTCTTATGTGCTACACAAGTGAGTGTGAGTGTGTAGAAATGAGGAGAGCCTCACTTCTATTTATATTCTTTTGTTCACTTGACAATTCACTCCGCTAAGTCGGCCCCACTAAAATTGAGTGGGTCGACTTATCTAGGAGGACACAAACAACTTAATATTATATTAATTAGGGTGCTAATGACCCAACTTACAACAGAGGGAATTTCCTCACGACTCTTAGTAATTCTCCCGATAGGAACATCAGGGATAATAAGTAAATACACTTCAAAGTTACAATAATTCAACACTCCCCCTTAACGAGAAGGGTATTCTACAACAACATCAACAACAACAACAGGAGAAGGAGAGAGATAATCTTCAACATCATCAAGGTGATACATCTATAGATCATTGGAAGCTTTTTCAACAAATTTGACATATAGTCTCCATCTTCAACTTCAACGGCAACAACATCATCGTCAACATTTTAGTCTTCATCAATCAACAACATCATCATCAATAATACTTTGACCTTTCAATCATCATCATCAGCAACAACAATTCTCTAACCAAAATCATCATCACACTCTGATCTTTCGATCAGCAACATCATCATCATCATCATACTCTGATATTTTGATCAGTAACATCATCATCATCATCATACTTTGATATTTCAATCAGTATCATCATCATCATCATCATACTTTGATCTTTCGATCAGTAACATCATCATCATCATCATACTTTGATCTTTCAATCAGTAACACCATCATCATCAGCAACAACCTGCAATCCACAATACGAAGACGAATGTCTTCGGATAATTTTTGGAGTTAAGTCCATGGATGATGCAATCTTACCACATTCTCGACAACTGAAGTTACCAGATACAATTACGGGTAATCACTCCCTATCACTTTAGGACTAAGTCCGAGGATGATGCAATCCTACCACATTCACGAGGACCGAAGCCACCAAATTCAGTTTAGGACAAATGTCTAGGGATGATACAACCCCACCACATTCACGAGGACCAAAGCCACCAGATACAGTTTAGGACAAATGTCAAGGGATGATACAACCCCACCACATTCACAAGGACCGAAGCCACCGAATCCAGTTTAGGACAAATTTCCAGGGATGATACAACCCCACCATATTCATGAGGACTGAAGCCACCTGATACAATTTAGGGTAAATTTCCAGGGATGATACAACCCCGCCACATTCACGAGGACCGAAGCCACCGGTTATAGTTTAGGACAAATGTCTAGGTATGATACAACCCCACCACATTCACGAGGACCGAAGCCACCGGATACAATTTAGGACAAATTTCCAAGGATAATACAACCCCACCACATTCTCGAGGACCGAAGTGACCAGATCCATTCTAAACAAAAGTCTAGGGATGATACAATCCCACCACATTCTCGGGGACCGAAGTCACCGGATCACTTTAGAACAAATGTTCAGGGATGATACAATCCTTCTTCTTTCTTGGAGACATACGTCTACAGATCACTTTAGGACAAATGTCCAGGGATGATACACTCCCAATGCAACATCATTGCTCCCCCTTTCAAGGAAGTTCTTTCTGAACAACACCAAGCTTATCTCGAAAGTATTCAAACTTTACTCGAGACAGAGGTTTCATCAACACATCGAAAACTTGTTCATCGGTACTCACATACTAGTGTAGAAATTTTGACCAGCAATAGATTAATTTCACTCACAACAAATTACAATTGATCATGCAAATTGTCAACAATGGAGACTGAAAATGGAGCTGTAACACAAAATTATATTAACTCAGTGTACAATAGCCAACCCTGTAATATCATAGGTTGCTGAATATATAGAATACATCAATAGGTCGAATGCATAAGGAGGCATCCAAAGCTAGCATAAAGCAGGCTTACCCAAAATAGGCAAATCCCCCATAGGTGTAAAAAGCTGATCCCAAATCTGTCATGAGGCTCACGAATTGGCAAGGGTGCATGGGAAAGCTAATGAGTGGTGGAATGGCAGCTCATACATGCTTTTTCATGGAGGAAAGAGTGGAGGAGGAAGAGGCAACAAAGATGATTCACCTCACCTAGTCTTGCTTTCCTATGTGCCTTAAAACACTGAAAAAGCAGAGAATAAAGCAGAAAAAGCAGAAGGGCGCCTAGGAGGCCAGGAATAAAGCAGATTTGATTCCTAAGGCTTTCCCAAGCGCTACATGAGTCAAAGATGGCAAGTTTGACCTCTATGGATAGGCAATTAGCAACTTGAACATGGTGGGACTCATGGACTAGGAAAATAAGACAAAAATAAATGAATTAATGTCTAAGTGGGTAAATACTATGGGTTGATTATTCTAACACCCCCCCTTAAGCCTGACTTTATGAGTAATAAATCAAAATATAGGGCCTAGCAACAAGGCTTAGCCACCCTTTTACATACTGCAAGTCCATATGAAACAAGGAAAGAGGCAAAACCAACTTGGGAAAATCCTCCCTTAAACATGGACTGTAAAACAAAATTGTAGAATCGTGTCTCTACTCATGCTTTGACAGCATGATCAGCAATCCCCAGCAGTGATTTGAGATTGCTGAAGGTCTTCTCACAAAATGCTATGGTGAAGATATCAGCTACTTGTTCTGAAGATGAACAGAAGAGTAGGTGAATGGTGCCATCATGCACAAGCTCTTTGATGTAGTGCATGTGAATCTCAATGTGTCTGGTTCTTTGCAGATTCGAATGGTACTCTGGTTATCACAGTAGATGGTAGTTGAGTACTCAGGTTCAAAACCACACTCTCCAAGTAAACCCTGCAACCATAAACACTGAGTTGCTGCATTGACAACTCCTCTGTACTCAGCTTCTGTAGATGAGAGTGCAATGGCACTCTGTTTCTTGCTTGACCAGCTGCTTGGCCCTTCTGCAAGCATGAACACATAACCTGAAGTGGACTTCCTGTCTGTGCTATCACCTGCCCAATCACTGTCAGTAAAACCAATTAACTCAAGGTCAGAATTGGCTTTATAGAAAATCCCATGTGTCCTTGTTCCCTAAACAAAGCTAAGGATCCTCTTGGCTGCTTTCCAATGGATCTCATGGGGCTGATCCATGAATATAGGAGCAACACTGACTGCATAACAAAGATCAAGTCGAGTATGTGTCAAATACAATAAACATCCAATCAACTGTCTATACAAAGTGTTGTTTACCATCGGTGGAGAATCATCTTCCTCCAGCTTCACTCCTGAAAGGAAAGGAGTTTTGCTTGCTTTGCAATCTTGCATTTTGAATTTGATCAGCAAATCCAAGGCATATTTGGACTAGTGCACCTTGATTCCAGCTTTGGTTTGAGCAATCTCAAGCCCCAGAAATTGACTTAAGAGCCCCAAATCTGTCATGGAGAAGGCTTGGTTCATAGCTCCTTTTAGGGAAGCAATCTCAGCCTGTGAGCTTCCTGTAATGAGGAGGTCATCAACATATAACACAATGATCATTAATGAACCATTAATTACCTTCAGATAGACATTTGAATCTGATTTGCACCGGACAAAATTCAGAGATAGCAAGAAGCTATCTATCTTGGCATACCAAGCCCTGGGGGCTTTCTTTAGCCCATACAATGACTTTCTCAACCTGCACACAAGA
>LPNX010744268.1:191707-224241 GCA_001517045.1 Pseudotsuga menziesii
TTGAAGATAGGCTGCACAGTTGATAGCTTCAGCCCAATACTTTGGTGGCAAAGTTTTGGCCTCCATCATGCATGTTGCCATCTCCTTCAGTGATCTGTTCTTCCTCTCAGCAACACCATTTTGCTGTGGTGTGTAGGGGATAGAATGCTGCATCTGAATACCTGCATCTGCACAATAGTTAATAAACTCAGTCTTGACATACTCACCACCATTGTCAGACCTGAGTACCTTGAGTTTTCTTCCACACTGGTTTTCAACCAAAGCCTTGAAGACTTTGAATAGGCCAAAAACTTATGACTTGTGCTTCATGAAGTGAACCCAACAATACCTGGAAAAACATCAATAAAGGTCAATGCATATTTGGCCTGACTCATGGACATATGAGGGAATGGGCCAGCAACATCACTGTGAATAAGCTCGAGGGGTGCAGAGCTTCTCTCATGGCTGGCTTTCTCAAATTTGTGCTCTGGGTGTTTTCCTAGGATACAGCCTTGGCATACTCCTTTGGAAAATTTTATCTTGGGTAACCCTATGACCATATCTTTCTCACTAAGATCAGATAAATATTTGTAATTTAAATGGCCAAATCTTTCATGCCACAACTTGCTATCTTCATTAGCATGGATAAGAAGAGCAGAGGGGTTTGAGTAAGGCAGGAAGTGTGAAAACATGTATACCTTTTGGGCATGATTCGCTACTCCTTTTGCAATGATTCTTCCACTTGAGATTTCTGTGATCTCAACTTCATCTGGTGTGAATATGACTTTCTTAGGAGACCTAGTGTGGGTCATCTGGTACACTGATAGAAGGTTGGAGGCAAGACCAGGGACATACATCACATTGTTGAAGTTACCATGATCAAGTTCTATCTTTCCTTTGCCTTTGCTTTCAGTGAGAGAGTCATCTCCCAGTACAATAGATGGTCCTTTCAACATATCCAGTGAGGAGAAGGCCTCCTTAGTCGAAACCCTGTGTCTTGAAGCTCCAGAATCTATGATAAAAATGGGTGAGCATGATGTGCCAGCAACTAGAGCATGAACTCTCTCTCTGTCATCGGAACTTGATCCTCCTTCTCTCTTCTTTGAGCCTTCTGGAAGGGAGATTCCATTCTTCTCCAGGAGATTGGTCAGCATATCAATCTGCTTTTTCATACAAGAGCTTTCAATGTGATTGCCCTTCGAACAGTATGAGCACTTGTTCATATCACCTTTGTTTTTCTTCTTCTGGGTATTTTTCTTGGGACCTTGTTGATCCTATGGAGACTGCTTCTTGTCTCTTCCTTTCTTAGGTGGATTTTTAGCTTTCTTCTTGCCTTTTGAATCCACCTTCGAATCTCCAGCAACCAGAGCTTGGTCTTTGGAAGGTTTGATGGTTCCCATCATCACCAGCTTGTCTTGTTCTTGTGTGAGGGATTCCATGAAATCTGCAAGGCTAGGCATCTTCCAGGCTCGAGCTGTGAGTTTTGTGGCATAGAAGGTCGAAACAAAGACTGAGTAGTCAGGTCCTAGCTTCGAAAGGATGGCCAATACGAGCTGCTCATCTTTCTTTTCGATACCACACTGCTTCAGCTGCAAAACTAGTGCTTTGAACTTGGACAAATATAGCTGCAGGGATTCAAAGCTGTTGGGACCTAGAGAAATCAGCTCATTTTCAATCTGATGTCCCCTCATCTCATCTGTCTTTCCAAAAATCTCAGACAACTTCTCCCATACTTGATCCGGTGAAGTTAATCCATCGAGATGGAAAAGGAGGTCTCGGGAAATACTGAGACATAGGAGGCCATAAGCCTCATCTCTCCGATTGTGCCATTTGATCTTCTCTGCAGCTGCATTGGGCTCTGCTTCTGTTTCCATAGTCACCCTGTAGAGGCCTTTCACTCTCAACAAGATCTCCATCTCTGCTTTCCATTCAAAATAGTTGAAGGGAGTGAGGATAGTTTTCTGTGAATCCATAGCTTTAGAAAATTTGTCCCGGCTGTCAATAGAAGGCTCCCAGTCTTGATGTTGAACCTGCAAAACAATTTTTTAAGGAGAGTAATAACTTACAATGGCTCTGATACCATGTAGAAATTCTGACCAGCAATAGATTAATTTCACTCACAACAAATTACAATTGATCATGCAAATTGTCAACAATGGAGACTGAAAATGGAGCTGTAACACAAAATTATATTAACTCAGTGTACAATAGCCAACCCTGTAATATCATAGGTTGCTGAATATATAGAATACATCAATAGGTCGAATGCATAAGGAGGCATCCAAAGCTAGCATAAAGCAGGCTTACCCAAAATAGGAAAATCCCCCATAGGTGTAAAAAGCTGATCCCAAATCTGTCATGAGGCTCACGAATTGGCAAGGGCGCATGGGAAAGATAATGAGTGGTGGAATGGTAGCTCATACATGCTTTTTCATGGAGGAAAGAGTGCATGAGGAAGAGGCAACAAAGCTGATTCACCTCACCTAGTCTTGCTTTCCTATGTGCCTTAAAACACTGAAAAAGCAGGGAATAAAGAAGAAAAAGTAGAAGGGCACCTAGGAGGCCAGGAATAAAGCAGATTTGATTCCTAAGGCTTTCCCAAGTGCTACATGAGTCAAAGATGGCAATTTTGACCTCTATGGATAGGCAATTAGCAACTTGAACATGGTGGGACTCATGGACTAGGCAAATAAGACAAAAATAAATGAATTAATGTCTAAGTGGGTAAATACTATGGGTTGATTATTCTAACAACTAGAGCTTTATGACTCTGTTTTGCATCATATATTGAATGTAGAAATACTGTATTTCTATGTGCTTAGACCTATCATGGAACACTGGGTTCTCCGTCATCTTTATACAACTCTGGTTATCACATAGAATCACGGTGGTATCCAGCTCCAAGTTGAATAAACTTGACATCAGCTTTTGGTGCCATATGGATTCACAACTAGCAGAGCAATATGCTATATATTCTGCTTCAGCTGTGCTAAGAGCAACACTAGGCTATTTCCTACTAAACCATGAAATCATAGTAGACCCCAAACTATAACATCCACCTGATGTGCTTTTTTTGTCTGAGACACTTCTAGCCCAATCTGCATCTGTATAGCCATACAATATGTAATCATGGTTTCCATCATATTATAGACCAAAGTCTATAGTCCCTTTCAGATATCTCATCACATGTTTTACAGTTATCAGGTGAACACATCTAGGTTGAACTAGGTACTGACTTAGGGTGTTCACAACAAAACAAATGTCTGGTCTGGTATTTGTTAGATACATCAACGACCCAATAATCTATATGTATTGAGTCACATCCACCAATTCTGATGATTCATCAGCTAACAACTTTAGGTTGGTATCCATGGGTGTGGCCATGGCTTTACATTCCAACATATCAAATCTTTTCAATATTTCCACTACGTGATTTCCCCGATTGAGAAATATTCCTTCTAAGTTATGCCATACCTTCAAACCTAGGAAATAATGCATTAACCCGAGGTCTTTCATCTCAAATTATTTAGCGAGCTTCTTCTTGCATTCCACAATATGTTTCTCATTTCTTGTCAGAAATAGATCATCCACATACAATAATAGTATGACAGGTTCATCTTCTATAACCTTGAAGTAAAGATTAGGATCGAATTTACCCTTGGTAAAGTCTAAGCTCGCAAGGAAACTATCTATCCTTCCATACCAAGCTCTAGGAGCTTGCTTCAGACTGTACAGGGCCTTCTTCAACTTGCATACATGAGTCCATCTGTATTCAACTTCAAATCCTTGTGGCTGTTCTATGTATACTTCTTCTTCAATCACACCATTCAGGAAGGCTGTCTTCACATCCATCTGGTGTAAGTCCCACTTCATCATGGATGCAAGTGCCATGATAGCTCTAATCGAAGTATACCATGCTACTGATGCAAATGTTTCTTCATAATCAATTCCCTCTTTCTAAGAGAAACCTCTAGCCACAAATCTTGCCTTGTATTTTTCTATACTTCCGTCAGCTACGTGTTTTATTTTGTAGATCCATTTGGAGGATACTACATTCTTGCCTTCTGGTTTGGGAACTATATCCCAGACATCATTCTTCATTATTTACTGGTACTCTTCCATCATTGGTTCTACCCATTCTTTCTTCTGTACAACTTCTTCATAGTTTGTAGGTTCTTGATCCACAAGATCACACATCAAAGCTACATAGTTGGAAAATTTCTTGGGCTTCTTTCTTATCCTTGTGGAGCCTTCATGAGCTCCATCGCTTTCTGCTTCTTGTATAATTTCTCTTTCCCAAGCATTATTTCTCTTCCATGATATTTCCATTGTAGGGGGTTCTTGTGGTTCTGTCATATCATGATCTTCAGGTGCTTCATCGTCAGGGAGCAATGCAGCCTCTACATTTTTGGGAGGTGCATCTTCCTCATAAACGTCTTCATGTTGACATTTTTTGGATCTCTTGAGAGCTACTTCTTCATCGAATGTTACATCTCTACTAATTTCCATGTGATTGAATCTAGGAATGTAAATTATAAATGCCTTGGATACTTCATAGTATCCAACAAATATCCCCTTTTTTCTGGAGGGGTCCAACTTGGTTCTTTTCTCCTTCAGTATATGAACATATACTGGACAACCAAATATCTTGAGGTGACTTAACTCAGGCTTCTTTCCTGTGAAAATCTCTTATGGAGTCTTGAATCCAAGAGCATTGTGAAATATTATATTCTGTACATAGACAACAGTTCTTGCTACTTCTGCCCATAGATGCATTGGAATATCTTGATCATATATCATTGTCTTCACTTCCTCCATGATGGTTCTATTCTTTCTTTCTGCAACACCATTTTGTTGAGGATTGTAGGGAGTAGTTAGTCCCCTCTTGATTCCAACATCTTTACAAAAGGCTTCAAACTCTTTTGAAGTATATTCTCCGCCATTTTCTAATTGGAGTGTCTTGATTCTTTTGTCTGAAATATTCTCTATCAAGGCTTTGAATTCCTTGAATTTCTAAAACACCTCGCTCTTTTCTTTCAAGAAGTATATGCAATTCTTTCTTGAATAGTCATCAATAAATGTAATATAATATTCAAAACCACTCAAATATGTGGAGGACATTGTACCACACACATCTGAATGAATCAATTCCAATGTACCTTTAGTTTTTGTTTCACTCTTCGGAAATGGATTCTTGATAATCTTCCCTTTCACACATCCTTTGCAAATGCCTTCATGGTTGATCTTCAAGTCTGGTAATCCCATCACTACTTTGTTCACATGAGGTAGTACTTTGTAATTGATGTGGGAAATCCTTCTATGCCACAGTTCACTAGGGTTAGTGGACTCATGAACAAGGGTTGTTTCTAAATGTCCCTTGAGCTTATATAGGCCTCCTTCTTCGTCAATGATGACAACTACATCTTCAATTGAATTTCCTTTGGGACACATGAGTACTTGGCCATATATGAATGCAACTATGAATCCTTTCTTATCTAAAGATGAGATAGAAAGTAAATTCTTCTTTAGACCTAGTACATATAAGACTTCCTTCATCTTCAGGGGATTTCCTGAATCAAGCTTGTAGCTTGCTTCACCGATCCCTTTGATTGGATATTGATAGTCTTCTCCTACTATAGTACATACTCTTCTACATATTCTTCTCTTTTTTTCTTTCTTGGAGGTTTATCCTCTTCTTCTTCATCATCCTCATCTTCAACTAGATGTGCATGATGTCTTTTGTTGTTATTGTTCCTCTTCTTGTATTCTTTTCTCTTCAAAGGACAATTTCTGGCAATGTGTCCTATCTTGTCCCAATGAAAACATTGAAAGTTGGAGTAGTCCTTATTTGGGAGACTTTCTCTTGTTCTCTGGAACCTTCTGGGAGGTTGAGACTCCTTGTGGTTTCCCTTCTTGAAGTTGGGTTGAATTCTTCTTCTCTTTGTATGAGTGGCTAGGGCTTGATCATCCTCCTTCAGTAGAGCTTCTCTATTTTCCACTCTAGTATCTTCTTGAATACAATCTTCCCATGCAATATCAAACTTCATGCTTTCCTTCCTGGCACACATCATCTGGATGAATGACTCCCAGGGTCTAGTGAGACCATTGAGAGCAGTCATAACCAATTCATCTTCATCAAGTTTGTCTCCAATGGCTTCTAGTTGTTCCTTGAATTGGGAGACCCTTGTGAAGTAGTCCTGGATGGATTCTCCATGACTCATCTTGGTGCTCTTCAATTGAGCTCTTAGATTCATCTTTCTGTTGATGTTTCTTCCTTCATACATTCTGGATAGGGCATCATCCATTTCTTTCAGAGTCTTCTTGGATGACACTTGAGAGATCAAGTGATCCTTGATGGAATCAATAATAATTCTTTGTGCCCTAATCAGATCCTTTCTGTGCTTCTCCTTAACTTCAGCCTCTTCAAGTTCTGCATTTTCATCCTTGATATATTTCTCAAGATCATTCTCCTTGAGAATGATACCAATTCTATATTTACATGCTCTGTAATTCTCTATTCCTTCTAGCTTGTCCTCAAGCTTGGTGATTGGGGCCATCTTGACAGGAGATTACAAAAAAATGAAAATCTGGAAATTGAGAAACTGATCTTACTAGGAGATGCGCTTGACTAAGGAGATTTTATTGGTGTGCTTGGTTTTTGGAGATCTCAAGCCTTCACCTTTCAAATCTGACTTGTGATATTTAGCACTGCAACTTCTAGCAGTTTCTGGTTCACTAGATTTTGTAGTTTTCTGTTGTAGTGTCAAACTAGGGTTTGAATTTCTGGGAGATATGTTCCTCCAAAAAATTCAATCCTAGGCTCAGAAGATGCGCCTTAGGAGGGCACAACTTTCCATGCAATCAATTCTTTAAAACTCAAAATTTTCCTGAAACCCTAATTTCTTGTCAAGGAGAGAGAGGGATTTTTCACCTTGTGAAAGATGCCTATTCAGGTTAGCTCTGATACCATGTTAATATTACATATGCTAAGCTAGATTATCAGCATTCAATTTCAACTTCATAACAAAATCATATAGACAAGATCACTGAAAGAAATAATATCACAAGATCAACACAGATTTACCCTGGGAAATCCCTTATGGGAAAAACCCAACAAAAGCTTCCCCAATATAGATGATCAAAAGATAAAAGATAAAACCCAGACTGATTCTTCTCCTCCTTGCAGCTACAACTATCTCTCTCTCTCTCTCCCTTATGCGCTACACAAGTGAGTGCGAGTGTGTAAAAATGAGGAGAGCCTCACTTCTATTTATATTCTTCCGTTCACTTAATAATTCATTCCACCAAGTCGGTCCCACTAAAATTGACTAGGCCGAATTCTCTAGGAGGACACACAAAACTTAATATTATATTAATTAGGGTGTTAATGAATGGACTTACAACGGAGGGAATTTCCTCATGACTCTTCGTAATTCTCCCGATAGGAACATCGAGGTATAATGAAATACAAATGATTCTCCCAATAGGAACATTGGGGATAATCAGTAAATACACTTCAAAGTTACAATAAGTCAACAATAGTTACCTTTTGTAGAGTTGGCCCTTAGTGTAGATAAAAGTATTTCTCCATCTAGAATATCCACTGTTGTGGGATCATTGCCATCAAAACCCTTCATACTGATCTTGGGGATGAAGTACTTTCTTGGTACTATGTTTAATTGATGATGATGTGGATCTTGAGTGATGAACGTTAGAGCCTAGAGGTGTGGGGCATAGGGTACAATTTATTAAGATTATCCAAATATAGGCAATGATTTTGATGATATGTGTTATAACATGAAGTTTTTTGGACTCCATTGGCCACTTAAGGCCTCTTTGTTTATGTATTTTGGGTCACATATGGATTTCACTCGATGTGATTTTAGTTGTATGCACCCTTAATTTCTAAATACATGAGAAACTTTGAATATTTTTGTACAATGGTTGGATTCTTATGGATACACATGAATATATATGTTTCTTTTCAAATTTTGAATTTTTTATGTAGTTTTTTGTTGATCATTTTTGTTGTTTTATTCTTGTTTTTTGTTTTGTTCCAGTTTTTGGGGTTGACCTATTCATTAGAGGAAATTTGGGGTCTAAAATGGGCCTCCTAAGGAAAATAATAAAATAATAGTTATTAATTTTGGAGGAAGAATGAAAAAAACTACTTTTTGTGTTCGTATTTTCGACATATATCCCTGTGTTTTTACTCAAATTTTAAGTGGGAGAGCTCATTGGATGCGAAATTTAATTCCACATCCAACAAGTACCCACACTGCATACTTTTGATGGACCCCGCTACCCCAGAAACAAGAAATAGCTGAAAAAACATGATGATGATGTCATCATCATGTTTTCATCATCATGTTTTTTCAGCTATTTCTTGTTTCTGGGGTAGCGGGGTCCATCAAAAGTATGCATTGTGGGTACTTGTTGGATGTGGAATTAAATTTCGCATCCAACAAGCTCTCCCGCTTGAAATTTGAGTAAAAACACAGGGAGATATGTTGAAAATACAAACAAAAAAGTAGTTTTCTTTTATGACAAATATGTCAATTCAACCATTATGTCATCATCATGTTTTTTCAGGTATTTCTTGTTTCTGGGGTAGCGGGGTCCATCAAAAGTATGCAGTGTGGGTACTTGTTGGATGTGGAATTAAATTTCGCATCCAACAAGCTCTCCCGCTTGAAATTTGAGTAAAAACACAGGGAGATATGTTGACAATACAAACAAAAAAGTAGTTTTCTTTTATGACAAATATGTCAATTCAACCATTATGGTTGACTCATTTTATTGAAATTCTATTGGTTCTTGAATTTCAACTCACAAAATTTATCATTGGCGCGTTTTCTTATAAGGCCCATTTTAGACCCCAAATTTCCTCTAATGTGATGAATGATTTGATTATGATAACATTGATCCTTCCTATCTCTCTCCATCACATAATTCCCTAGTATATCCCATCTAGAATCTCCCATCCCTCCTTCACACCTTACACATTATATATCTCCCTATTAATACAATAAAAAGTTTACCTAGATCTCTATGGTCCAAGCCATAATTATACATCATAATCCCACCATTATTCCTTCCATTTTCACCTTCACAACTAAAACTCCACCGGAAATGGTCCAAAACATTATTGTGATATAAATACAAGGAAGTTGAGCATTTATTGTGACATAACCCCACTCTCTCCAAAAATGACAAAAAACCTTTAAATGACAATGGATAAAAAACCATGGACAAATACCATGCACAATAAAATACCTTGGGTCATTACGATGGGTAAAAAAAACTTGGATCATCCTATAAATACATTGTGAAGGTCTCCCCAAAAGCATTTTTTATTTATTTTCGTCAACTTTTGCATTCCTTAAACCCTCAATTGCTGTAACCTTTTTTCATCATTCCCATACTTTTTGACATATCATTTCCACGGTGTATGTTGAGCTTGCTCTATACCCTCTTGGACCCATTCCCCCTTTTTGACAACAATTAGTGGAGATGAC
The DNA here is from genome assembly GCA_001517045.1 of Pseudotsuga menziesii. Classification (NCBI taxonomy): domain Eukaryota; kingdom Viridiplantae; phylum Streptophyta; class Pinopsida; order Pinales; family Pinaceae; genus Pseudotsuga; species Pseudotsuga menziesii. The sequence goes on from LPNX010744268.1 coordinate 201,205, forward strand.
AGGAGAACCAAACCATGGATCCAGTGGACCATTTCCTCAAATGGATGTAGTGGCCCATGTTATTGAAATGTATGCTTGTTCTTATTTTCATTGGTTAGAAAGAACATATAAAAAAAATCATAAAAATATTTTTGTTATTTTTATTTCTTATTATTGCAAGTCAAGGTTAAGAAATCCCTCGCACCATGAAATCTACCCTATGATCTGGCTGATCTAGAGTAGTTGCTTTTGCACGTAGTGGGGGAGAAATCCCCACTACAGTTTTGGCAACTCCACTATCTTGATCCCCTCGAATATCTATTTTTGTAGGTGTTTCTATTGGTTTGTTATAATTGGGTATCTTAAGCCTACACATATTTCACTCCCCTATGATAGATCCAGACCAGTATTGTCCTAGTTCCTTCTCCCCAGGCCTAAGCCGACATTTTTTTTCTCAAAAACACTCAGTTACGATTGGATCACACCTATTTGGCAGAGAGAAGGGACCCAAGTCACATATTTTTAGCTAATAAGTGTGACTTAGTTCACACCTTTTTCCCTGATAAGTGCGACTTGGAAAAAAACTCCAGATCGCACTTGTCCAGGCTTCTGGAGCAATCTTGGTCACTACTACGACTTATTTTTGTGCAAACTATCGCACATAAACCCCTGTTTTGTGCGACCTGAGTCTTTTTGATGATTTTTCTTCCCTGATCACAACTATTTTACAGATCTATGTGACCCCAACCATACCCATTCCTCTGACAGGTGCGATCTGCATTTTTTAAAGTCCTTTTTGGTGTTTGAGACCCTTTTCCAGACCCCTTATCTGTGCTATAACCCTTCCTCGACTATTTCCTTCAAGATACGATCACTTACAACCCACTGGTTTGTTTTGTGGTCCTATTTTCCTTGTATGTGAGCCCCCTTAGTCACATCCTGGTAGTTGAGACCCCCTATGTGTTTCCTACAACCCGTGAAGTTCCTTATGCACTCATTTACTTGTGTACAATTTATTTTCTAGAACAATTAGTTGTTTTGAAAAATATTTATTGTCATTTCTTGTTATTTATTTTTTTGCATTTGCATCTCGACCGTGAGATCATTGGGATTTACACACATCACTTGTGCACACATCTCACACCCTAAAATAAAACACTTGGTTCATGACCTCAAGCTGAGCCTACAAATTAACTTAACTCAACCAACATTGTAACCTCATTTGAGTACCAAAACAATATTGTAGTTAAGTTAGGACACTGGGGATAGGAATCCAAATAATACCGCTTTGTCACTTACATATGAGACATAGATGTTGTCCATTAGGGTACCAAAATCCTCTAGTACTTGTTGACACTGTCACAACCAGTTTATCGGAGCCCCCGCTGCTATGCAGGACTAAGCCACAATGAAGGGATTCCAAAAGTTAGGGTGGAATACCGCACTCCATTCTGTATTGAAGGCTATCCCTTCATAGTCCTTCTTGTGCATGCCAATGACCATATTGGGTGTCGAGGACCAAAGGGATGAAGTTCCAGGAAACCACTCCAGACGTGTCATGACAGAGGTATCCTAGTTTCCAATCTATTTAAATATATTATACCTGATGTCCCTCTTGGTAGTGGAATTATCTTAGCATCTTGTTCTTCTATTTCATATTGTTTGACTGGGATTTCATCACCTAGCAGAGGATACAATTTTTGAGGGGATTCCCTCTTGTAGTTAGGAGTTTGCTTGCACTTATACCCCATAGGTTAGTGCATCATTTTATTTATAGGTAGTGCTTCTTGCTGGTTTTCTAGCCACTTTGTTGTAGACTCCCCTGCTATAACACATTGTTGTAGTTTGGTTTTAGAGCTTTCTTTTTTTCCTTTGAGCCACCATTTTTACACTCTCCTTCTGCACACTTGGATATTGTTGGATATTTTATCCTGCGTTTGACAGTATTCCGCCTACATTCATTACACATCACAGCATCACATCATCATTTCTCCACCACACTACTCGCATAGACTTAGGGGCATACCCCTTAGTTCTATTCCTTGAACCGCCACTATCAGATCCATATTCGACTTCATTCACCACCTTCATATCCATATGCTACATATGCATTTGATTCGAATTCATATCAATCCAAACCTCCCTTGTTCACAAACCCATCTAGCCCCATGGCTAGTGCATTTCCTAACCCCTTTTAGTGGGAGACAGTTGATAGTGGACTCGTGACCGCTCCACTTGTCATATCGGGTCTCCCTTCTTCCAGACCCATAGGTCCTAATCCTACTGGGCCACTCACCATCGCACACACTGCTTCTGGTACACTACCCACTAGTGGTGGCCCCACTCTAGACACCATGGTTCATACTATACCTTCCTTTATACATGGGGGAATTGGCCTTTCTACCACCATTCTAGTGACTAATCCTACTGTTGAAGGCCAACCATACAAACCCTCATTTGCACACGACAACGACATGCCCATTGGTTCCAGCACCATTGTTGACCCTCCTTGTTTTAGTCTCGGTCATATCCTACCATTTATGGCTAGTATCAACCTGCTTGATTTGGCACAATTGAAGAATGACCCCATCTATCATGACCCGTTATGGCCTCCCATGCATACCAAAATACCAACAGACATCCCTAAGTTTGGGGGAAAGGTAGGAGAAGACCCCCAAAACCACATTATGTCATTCCACTTATGGTGTTCCTCTAACAACATAGTGGATGATTCTATCCGATTATGGCTATTCCAACACACGCTCACTAATGTTGCAGCAAAATGGTACATTGAAATACCTAATGCCACTTATCTGTACTTTTCCTATTTAGCCTCGATGTTTCTCAAGTACTTCCAATTACCCATCCGTTATGATGAGGGAATGGAAACCCTATTATCCGTCGATAGAACACTGCTACCCATATCATGGATCATATCCATCAGTGGTGTTGTCGTCGTAGATTTTGTAAAATCTAGTTAGATAATAGGATTTTCCTATATTGGTTTCTTAAGACCTTAATCCCCCCCATATCCAAGGACATTGCATCTGAGCACCCACAAACTAAGGAGGAATCCATCCTGAAGGAACAACAGTTTGATATTATCTATGCCCAATCGGGTTATATGTATATAATTTTACCTGATGCTCCCCCGGCTGGCTCCTCACGCCGAGATATGTTAGGGGCATCCCATGTTCTTGATAGAGTCATTGAATATATTGCTCATCATCCTCACCTATACACGACCTCTCCTTCGATGCATTTGTAATAGGCACGAGCACAGGTGGTTGCTCTTGCCTATTACCCACCACCTGTGCAACCTACACCTACTCTGACCACGACTCCTCCTGTTCCCCAAGGACATGTCTATGTTCAACAGAACCTCCCTAATCAACCCACCCCACATAACCAACAAGGGTAGGGGAGACAACAAAGAGGTAGGAACTAAGGAAACAACCAACCTCAAGGAGGTGGCCAAAAACTAAACCTCATGAGTAACAATAGAGACAATCCCCTTGCAAAAAACCCCCAACATACTCCCAGACCTAGGAAGAAACCTTAGTTGCAGAATAACCATTTGTGCACCATTTGTGATACTTACGGAAATTATACAGATCAATTCTAGCATATGAACCATGTCCACCACTCTTTACAAGCTGAAAATCAGCGTGACCTAATGTGGCTGCTCTAGCACATCCAAACCAAACACCCCAAGGTCCTCCACCTATGGTGTTGCAAAAACCCTTACCAAATAAAGGAATGGTTGCAACCCAACCCTTGGCACCAAAAAACCATGCACCCACTCTTATCGGTCCACCCATCAATCCTAGTGTCCATCACCTTATGATGTTATCGTTTGATGTCAACTTACAGACTCAATGAAACTAGTATGGATCCAACATGGAAACCGTTAATCCATCCACAACATCTACCTCTATAGCTCTAGATATGTCCTTACATTTTTTGATACCTCTCATAAACAAGTATGCCAAAGTCCCATAGTTCCCTTTGCATTACATTGTGTGAACAACCCCACTGCTAGATCCGTGTTTAACTATAGTATAGTCGATGACTTGGCCCAGTCTCCCTCGACCATGTCTCCTATGGAAGTCCTAAAAACTTGTACTTTGTAACGTAAATATCTTATCTCCTATTTAGGTTTTGTTGATCCCTTTGACTCCAAGTTAATCACTTTCAACTTCGATCAAGGAAAACCTGAGATTCCATCATCTGTCACCTTCCAGGTTCCGGTCACCATTCAGAATTTTTTCATTCATAGATGAGGGGGAACCCACCTATGTTATGTCAACATTTGTTTGGAAGAAACTTGGATCCCCAACCCTTCAACCTTCCACCACTGCACTTTGAGCTTATGATGGCCGTGCTGTTCAACCACAAGGAGTTCTCACAAATGTCCCCATTGAGTTGGCTAGAAAATTTGTGTTGATTGATATTGAGGTTGTCAATGCCCAACTCTATTACAACCTACTCCTAGGACGTATTTAGATGTATGCAATGCGATTCGTTTCCTCTATAGTCTTTCTACTCTTGATGTTCCCCCATGATGGGAATATTGTGATCATTGACCAACTAACATATTAGGATCCTAAAGGACCGACCACTCTAGAGCATGTTGTTGGAGACATTTACCCACCATGCACACTTAATTTGGTCAATTTGGCCTTGTTAAACCACTATCCTAAGTTTTATTGACTTAATTGGCATCAGAGGAGCATTGTGTGACATTAGCATGAGCACACCCACGCCTACCTTCAGCCAAGGAGGCCAACTAAGCCTTCTCCTTCATTTGGGGAGGCCAACTGGAGCACTTCGAGAGTGATCTGAGTGTCATAAATGCACCTAATTGCTAACTGATGGTTACAATCAGTTAAGTTGAGTGGTGAAGGAACCTCCATTCATTATATTATTTTATTAATATTTAATGAACTGGAGTCAACAGGGGCGCCGCCAACCACCTCTGATGGCCAGTTTGACTTTAGTTAACCTCATCGGGGTTCATTGGAGTTAATGATGCACTACCACTTGTTGGTTGGCATGTAGTGACATGTGTCTGAGCTACTTTCAGTTAGGCTCAATCATTCATTGCCCTCCAACTTCAGTTAGGACTTAGTTGAGTCAATCGGCACTTGATCAGTTGGTTAACTAGTGTGTTTACTATGGCTTACAGTCAGTTAAGCTACACCCATTCATTCAATTCGAATGACCTCCTTGGGAATTCAAATTGTCTTGGAATTCATGCACCTTTCATGATCATTGTATTGTATTATTCATTATTCATTGATTATACAGAGCTGCTACTTCCATTGCAGCACCATTTTGCCATTTTTATGCTTAATTGTCTGAAATCTCTTATGAGACTGTGTTTTAGTCCCTAGATTTCTGTGACATATTAATATGATATCAGAGCTCATGGTGGGACGAAGCTCATTCTCTTCAAAAACATGGTTTTTTATGGATCTTGCATGAAAAATTGAGCAAAAACTCAAATTCCAGCACTGCACCAGAAGCCGAAGATTTACCACTTAATACCCCAATTAAAGGAATTGTTGATTAATATTTCTTGATCAACTATGCTGGGTGTGATGAAAACCTGAAATGTGCAGGTTGTTTGACCTTACAATGAATTTTTTGTGTTTTTGCAGGTACAACTTCGAATGGACTCATCAGTCCCTCTTCTCACCCCATTCACAAGCTATTCAGAATGGAAGTTGAAGATGATTGCATCTCTGAAGTGACAAGGTCTCTATGAGGTGTCTATTGGACTTGGAAAATATTCTTATGAGAATGAGAATGACTGGCTAAATGTTGGTAATAGAGATTTTGGAGCAATATGTATGGCCCTTTCTCCTAGCTTGCACTACCTTATTGGTTCTGTTGAATACCCAAAGGATCTCTAGACAAAATTGGACAGAACCTTTGGAAAGCACAATGAGGATCATAATAACACTTTGTAGATAACATCCAACACCAAAAGATTTATTTACTCAAAAGTATCGGCCTCTACTCTCTCTGATGAAGTTGTTCAAGATGAAGAAGAAGCAGAATCTTCTACACAGTCAATTCGAATTGAAGAAAGTCTCCTTGTAGTGACTCCTTCTCCTGATGCTCCAGAAGTTTGTGAGATCTCTGATGTCTCATCTTCTCATATGGATGAAATATAAGAAGACATTCAAGTCTCTGATATTAAAGAAAAACACCACTTGACTTCCATGCAAACATTCACCAGTGATTTTCCTATGAATTATGTGCAAAAATTTGCCAATAATTGCTTCCGAAAGTGAAGATAAATTTGATTTTTCTCCCTCTACTATTGCTGCTGGTGTACAAATATGTAATAACTTGGATATTTTGGAAAAAATATCAGATTACAAGAGTGATAAATTCTCTCCCCATGATCTAGATCTTCCAGCGAATTCCTATAGGATTGCATGCACCAAAATTCACAATTTTGAAGAAAAAGGCAACTATGCATCCATCGTCTCGGTTGACCATACTTTTGGATATGATATGAAAATTATTGGATCTGATATGATATTATTTGGATTTGATATGATATTTCTTGGTTCAAAATTTCAGTTTCATAAACCTTCAGTACTGCTTGTAGCTGTTCTCATCAACGGTGTGAAGAAACAAGTACCGCAAGTCTCCTTCGAAACTGCTGCTGGGGATTTGATTTCATTTCATAGTTTTGGATCTGTTGTGAACCTATTTGGATTTGATTTAATTTCTGATCTGATATTATTTGGTTCAAATTTCAAAATCCAAGAGCTTTCAATAATTCTTGAAGCTATTCTCACCAATTTCGTTGTGAAAAATCAAGTACCGCAATTCTTATTCAAATTTGCTGCTGGGGATTTGGTGTTCATTTCCTCTTATGAGGTTGATGATATTTTATTTTGTGAATCATTAGATATTTCTGAAGCTATATTAGATTATGGAGCTCAATCATTTTCTCTCCACAGTCCCATGTCTTCAAAACCTTTGGTCACATGCTCATCTCCTCACAAAACTAGTAAAGAGGAAGACATTGTGCATCCGCTTGGACACTTGCTCCTAAGAGTTGGGGCTGATTTTACCACTCATGGTTTTCTGTTAAAGTCTGAAACATATAATTTTATTGAGTGTTCCACACATGGTTTGAATCCTCAATCACTTTTGCTCTCTTATCAGTTGATTTCAGTTGCTCTACATGGGTCCAATTTTCATCCTGCAGCTATCTATGTTCCTAATTCATTTGAGCACATTCTTCTTATTCCAAAGAGGAATATTCCTATAGACATATTCATTTATTTTGGATTCATAGGTTCACATACATAGTCTCAGGGTGCTGCTGCATAGAAGAACCAATTCTTGATTTACTGCTTAGTTTGAGGGGGGGTATTTTTCCCATGAGGGTTTTCCCCTTTCCTTGGTTATATTAAGCAGTTAATTTATTGTATAGGGTGACCTATGGCCTTAGTTTATAGAGCCCTATAATTTTATGCACTTTATGTTTCTACTTCTCCTGAGTATAGCTTAAGGGGGGTTGTTGGAGACATTTACCCACCATGCACACTTAATTTGGTCAATTTGGCCTTGTTAAACCACTATCCTAAGTTTTATTGACTTAATTGGCATCAGAGGAGCACTATATGACATCAGCATGAGCACACCCAAGCCTAACTTTAGTCAAGGAGGAAAACTAAGCCTTCTCCTTCATTTGGGGAGGCCAACTGGAGCACTCCGAGAGTGATCTAAGTGTCATAAATGCACCTAATTGCTAACTGATTGTTACAATAAGTTAAGATGAGTGGTGAAGGCATCTCCATTCATTATATTAATTATTTTATTAATATTTAATGAATTGGAGTCAACATGGGCGCCTCCAACCACCGATGATGGCCAGTTTGACTTCAGTTAACCTCATCGGGGTTCATTCGAGTTAATGATGCGCTACCACTTATTGGTTGGCATGCAGTGACATGTGTCTGAGCTACTTTCAGTTAGAATCAGTCATTCCTTACACTCCAACTTCATTTAGGACTCAGTTGAGTCAATCGACACTTGATCAGTTGGTTAACTAGTGTGTTTACTATGGCTTACAGTCAGCTAAGCTACACCCATTCATTCAAATCAAATGACCTCCTTGGGAATTCGAATTGTCTTGAAATTCATGCACCTTGCATGATCATTGTATTGTATTATTCATTATTCATTGATTATATAGAGCTGCTACTTCCATTGCAGCACCATTTTGCTAATTTTATGCATATTTGTCTATATTCTTTGTGAGACTTTGTTTTCAGTTCCTAGACCACTGTGACAAATTAATACATGTCCTCCCTACAATTGACACCACCATCGATGGTGTATCCATCACTTTCCTATCTACCATTTGCTCGGGCCTCTTTACCATTGATCCTTTGACGAAAACCTTTTTGTCCCTACCATTAGAGGAATTTTCGACTGAAAATGGGCCTTTTAACCCTCATTCAAATTCCATGTCATCATGTGTTAGGAAATGAAATTTATTTAAATTTGAAATACCGTATAGGTCTTAAACACATTTTTAATATAAATTTGGGGATAGGTATCATAAAAAAACTTGTTTTTCGTATTTTCGACATTTCTCCTTGTGTTTTTACACAAATTTCGATCACGAGAGCTCGTTGGATGCGGAATTAAATTCTGCATCCAACGAGTACCCACTCAGCATAATTTTAACGGACCCCGCTACCCCAAAAACAAGACATACTTGAAAAAACGTAATGATGATTAAATTCCGCATCCAATGAGTGCCCACTCGGCATACTTTTGACGGACCCCGCTTCCCCAAAAACAAGAAATACCTGAAAAATGTGATGATGACATCATCATCACATTTTTTTAGGTATTTCTTGTTTTTGGGGTGGCGGGGCCATGTCATCATCAAGTTTTTTCAGCTATTTCTTGTTTTTGGGGTAGCAGGGTCCGTCAAAAGTATGCCGAGTGGGTACTCGTTGGATGCGGAATTTAATTCTGCATCCAACGAGCTCTCTCGATCGAAATTTGAGTAAAAACACAGGGAGATATGTCGAAAATACGAACACAAAAAGTAGTTTTTTTCTTTTCTTCCTCCAAAATTAATAAATATTATTTTAACTATTATTTTATTATTTTCTTAGAAGGCCCATTTTGAGTTGAAATTTCCTCTAATGCGCCCCCTCCTTCGTTGACTGGCATATTAGATTTGTGCACTATCACATATGGTAACATCTTGACCTATTTGCAACCTTAGTCACAACCCCAGCCATAGACCCTGGGGAATTATTGGGGTTTATTCATTGTACATACGATCCCCTTCCTCTTTCCACCTTTTGACATCATGAGTAAGCCAGTAACGACTACTATCAGCCTTTTGAACTTCACTTTGGGTATTCCCGTGTGGTACCTAAATCCACCCACCCCTCCCTTGACACCACAGATCATGTTGACACTGGTCCAACCTATTGAGATGATGTCACACCCCCCTCTTGGTACAAAATCAACTGCTCCTCCCTCTACTCCTTCCCTCCCTCCTCCCACGAAGGCTGGGGGAAAGGCACCCAAATCCCCGACAAAACCACGTCCTCCTCCTATGTGTCCTTTATGCGATATCCAAGGCCATGTGACACAAAATTGTCCCAATTTTCTAATCCTTTGTACCCATATGTGCACAGTATTTGAGGCTGATGATGCTCCAGTTTTCAACGTACAAACCATACCTGTGGTTAAAAACAAATCACTCCGAACCAACCACCCATGTGCAGTTTGTGGCCTATATGGTCATTATTCACACCATTTCTGCTTTGATGTATCTAGTATCGGTTACAGAGATGATAGTGTTGTGAAGTGACATAAACAAAGAATAAGGTTCTAGGACTAATGGTTCACCCATGTGAGCAAGGAAGCATTAGCTCTGGTTCAGTCACTTAGTGAATTCAAATCAGCAGTATCGTAAATGACTCAAAGAGACGAGCTGAGATTGAATTTCAGTGATAAAGTTTATCCTTCTAAGGAATTTTGGAGGCCCTCGTGCATTTGTAAGGAGCCCTACAATATTGGATATTTCGTGATTAGATAACATATGCAGATCTTATCGTTTTGGGCATTGATACTAGGCCATATTTATCTATCTGTAGAATCTGTGATAGGTGTTTGTTTCTTTGCATGATTCATCCTTCTAGAGCGCACCATTTTGTGCTCAAGCAATTCTTTGCTTCATTTTTTCCCAGGGAGCAGTTAACGGTGCTCATTTACATTTTCTTCCTGGTTCTAATTTACATGGGCAATCACTATTAAGCACAGTTGTCCAACAAAATTGTACTAAAGACAATATAATTCCATAGGGATGATGTTTCCTTGGATGGATATAAATATTAGGCCCACTTGAGATGCAATTTTTTATTTTTATTTTTTTCATTGTATTGGGGGAATCAGTAATTGGGAGGTTATGGTACTCACATGACACGAGGTCCATTCTCGCTTGCTGCCACTATAACCCCAGGTGCATCCACACAACCCATGAGCATGGGGCACATGTAATTCAGGGTGATATTTGATCTTGAGACCTCCTTTACAACATTCCTTCATTTACCCGACACTTGCCAATTAGTATACACCCCTGCAGGGGTTGAGATGAAATTTTAGAAGTGCTTGTACAATTGTATTATCTAACTATATTCCTAATTATTGTGGAGGGAATTGTCACTGATAGAAAATAATAAAGTTGAAGCTAAGATATTCTATCAAAATCACTACAACTTTCAAGTTATTAAGGTTACATAATAAATAAGTCCCACCAGATGTGCCTTTATAAAAGCAACAACCCTCCATTGCATGTTCCAACCATCTAGAATCTAAGCTTTCTATTAATTTTGTTAAATTCTAGTAATGATCCTGTTTGTGATGTCATTTACTGGTGACTTACAGATTCTATTTTCTGGGGATATCCTTTTGCACCTGTGAATCTTTTCTCAATAGTTCATCTTCGTTATAGCTAGATCTATATTCAATGAACCTAAGATGGTATGTCTTCTCCTTATAGAGTGAACTAGTTAATTTCCTTGATGCCATAACTTATAAAATCTATGTTCTTGGCTTGCATCCCCCAACATGAGGAAAAGGGTGTACTGGGGAGTGTCCATAGAGAAATATTTCTCTTCATTTCTTATAACTAATTCTAAGGTATAGTACACATTGAAATTTATAGATCTTAAGCTTAAATGTTGCAATATCATAGATGCAAATAAACCCAAGACAGTTTATCAACAAAATATTTTTTTTTCTTACTTTTGGCGGACGATTGCAATGTAAGAATGGCGGGTTAAGAAGGTTTCTTGAGCATCAAAACTATTAGTATTGACCAAGGAGGTCAACCAAATCATACCATCGTCAATGAAAAGCTTCATAGGCAATCATATCCTTGTACAACATATTGGGTTATAAGCATCAAAAGTTCTAATACAAAGATCGTTCTAGTTGGTTAAATTATTACAAATTTACACCCATGCAAGTGCAAAGTAACACCCACATGTTTATAGTGTCAAAAGTGCTTCTATATGTGTGAACATATGTACATCCATACCATGCAAGTGCAAATTAATACACATATATCGTGTCAAAAATGCCTCTGTATGTGTGAACATCTGTACATCCATTAGGTAGAGACTTCCATACATATGTATTTGGGGTTGGTGAGTAACACAGTTATATTGTGTCAAAAGTGCCTCTGTATTTGTGAACATCTGTACATCAATTAGGAAGAGGCTTCCATACATACGTATTTGGGGATGGCTAGTGTTAATCTTGGAAGAGTCTATATACATGTATGCATGTTGTTTTTCTATGTATGTGAATCTCTATATAATTTTGATATTTAAGTGTTAGGTGCATGCATTTGATATTGGTTGCTAAACATGTGGCTTGGAAAGCTCAAAATTAATGCCCATTGCAACCCATAACTACAAGTTATCCATAAGAAAACCATAACTATTTTTTGAGCCTAACAACAGACCTCCACTTATCCTCGTAGGTGATATTTTCCTTTTTAACTCAATGTTACAAATCTAATGCACAACTGAAATTTCTTTATTTTGAATCACTTTTTTTCTTTCCATTTCTTGCTTTCTCTTGAGCTTAATTATAGATACTTAAAGTACAATTCTGATGGTATTAAATTTTACAATTTTTCTTCACATATTTAATTTCATATGATAATAATTTTTTTACAAGTTTATTCTTCACATGATAATGTATACTCCATGATGTTATCAACCAAATAATAAAAAAATATTCAATTCAGTAAAGCCACATCTAAATAAATTGAAAGAATGAAAATCTTTCGATGGGTGACCTCTTTTATGATAGATCAACTGTGCAAACTGATATGATCATTAAAATGGATCTATTTTATGTAGGAGACAAAAAAATCTAGAATGTAATAATAGTAAGTCAATAATAACTATAATAAATGTAAATATAACAAATATGAGTCATGGTTAGGTGCTCAACATGTTCCTCCTTTTCAAATTGATGTTTCCCTCAATGTTTGTCAAAAGTGGATGCTTCTAAATGAACACTTCTTCCCAGTCATATCTTGTATTGGTAGGTCCTTCGACTCGAGATACTCGGTAATTGTTTGGTTTTGTAGTTGCTTAATATGTGTTGCATCATTGCTTTAGGTTCTAGTACAATTATTTCATATTTTATCCAACTCTAGCAAAACAATGTGGACTAGGATCTTGTCACAGGTTACATTTTTCATATAAGAAACATGGAAGATTAGATGTACATGTGAAGATGGAGGCAAACACAATCTATAGGGACCATAGTTCTTTGATAATTTATTACCCTTTTGTTTCTTTAGGGATATTTGTTTTTGACCTAAAAAATACTCAATCCCCCACTTTAAATTGTGTTTTACTACGAAGTTTATCTTGTTGTTTCAACATGTTTTGTGCTATAACGAAGTCGTCTTTCAATAGTTGTAGCACGTCTTATTGGTGCTTGATGTGATCCTGTATTGCTTGAACTTTAGGTTTCTCTCTTGTGATGTGATGGTTAGAGGATGATATCCACAGAGTGTAGTTTCCCATAAATATGGACATTTTGGATAGAGTAAGGAAGGATTCTATTAATGGCTTTGAGATTCACTGCATTCAAAGGTTGTGTTGTACCACCATTTTGTTGTAGATAATCATTTGAGTCATTTTGATTGTTTATTATATGCAAAGCAACAAATATAACCTTCTGGACATTTATTCACAATCTCAATTGGTCCATTAGATTGGATATGGAAACAAGATAAGAGGAATTGTGAGACAGTTGAATACCAAAATTATAAAACAACCCAGTTCAAAAAATACCATTAAAAATTGGATTTTTGTCACTTCTAATAATATTGGGGTCACCATGTATATTTTGCATCATTTATATGAACGTTGCAACTATTTTAATTGCTTTAAAAGAACAAGAAAGTGAAAAAATTGGTCAACTCCATGAGTCAATCCAACACCATCATGATGAAATTCATCCCTTTAGACCGAGAAAGAAGTATGATGAAATCCATTGAGATCTCTTCCTAATATTGACTTGGTTTTTAACAGTGCTAGAAGTTTGGGATTTTGATTGACTCTCTTTTGCTTTATTGGGAAACCAAGCAGGCACTTCACCACAAACTTTTGAACATCATGTTCAAGACCCTATGAGAAAAAATAATCCTTCTTGATCCTAAGATAAATTTCATAAATTTCGAGTGTCCCCTTATAGGATATGTGTGGAATTTTGGAAGGACCTTCTCTTTGAGTTGTGAATTCTTTTATAAATATTAACAATATTTATATTAGAGTGAATCATTACTTCACACAAATTTATATGATGCAATATTTTTCTTTTGAAATTGTTGAATGAGTTGCCATGTATTTCGGCCTTGTTTCCATTCTATCCTTTCTTTCACGTAGTGAAAGATGAAGGAAACCACAATGAAAATAATCTATCCAACACCACTGTGATGACATTCTTCCCTTCATAATTTGATAGAACTATGATGAAATCCATTGAGACCTCTTTCCCGACATTGACTTGGTTGCTAACAATTCTAGAAGATTGGGATCTTGATTAACTCTCTTTTGTTTTATTGGAAAGCCAAGAAAACACTTTGCCACAAACTTTTGAAAATCATGTTTAATATCTTTCAAGGAAAAATCCATCTTGTTCCTATGATAAGTTTCATAAATCCCGAGTGCCCTCATATAGGGTAAGTCTGCAATTTTAAATGGACCTTTTATTTGAGTTGTGAATTCTTATGTAAATATTGGTGATATTTAAATTAGAGTGAATCATTATTTCACACAAATTTATCTAATGCTATTAATTTCTTTACATCAAGTTGGAAACTTCCAAACGTAAGGGGCATTTCTTCTTGCATTAACACTACACCAATTCCTTGCTTGAAGGCATCCCGACCCACAATAAATATTTTTGATAAGTCAAGGGTGTCCAAGAGAGGGGTTTTACACATTGTCTGCCTAAGTTTCTCAAAATTTTGAGTTGCTTCTTAATCCAGGAAAATACATCCTTTTGTAATGATGATGTTAGAGACATTGTTATTCAACCATGGTTCTTTTAAAAACTTGCGATAATATCCCACCAACCATAAGTATCACCTAAGACTTCGATGTTCTGGGAATTGGCTATTCCATTATACCTTAATTTTGACAAGGTATACCTTGATGCCATCATGAAATACATTACGATCCAAAAATTCAATCTAAACTCTAAGGAACACTTGGAAGTGTTTGAATATGATTGCTTCTCACCCAATATGTTTAAGTCCATGTGAACATGTTTTTTCCCAAATAAAACCTTGTAGGGAAAGTCTCAAGTACTTCTCCACATTTCACAAATGGTACGCAAATGCAAACCTATCAATGTTGATTATAGTGTTTAACCCAATAGGGACATCAAATTAGGAACCACTTGAGCTAGCATCTAGAACATGTTGTAGATTCTCTTCTCAATATTTGTAATAATGAATATATTATAAAAAAAATACCAACACAAATTTTCCAAGGAAGATCATGAAAATAAAATGTATCAACCTTTGAAATATAGGTGCATTAGTAATCCCAAGGAATCACTAAAAAATTATATTAACCACATGTGTTTTACACTATGTTTTGAGTCTTCTCAACTCATTCTAGTATGATGGTATCCTGAATGAGGATCCAACTTAGTAAATAAAACTGCTCCTTGCAATTTACTTAAATTTATCAATGATAAGAATAGGGAACTTATATTTAATGTTGATTTCATTGAGTTATGTATAATTTGGATACACACACCACGTAGAATTGTTTTGTAAACCATCACCATTAGAGAAGATAAATCACTTTGGATAACTTGAATGATGCCAAACTCTAGCATCTCATGAACCATATGCTCAATCTCACTTTTATGAGCATATGGTTCAAGAGATGCTAGAGGTTGGCATCAAGGTATCTATAAGGTTGGATGCTAGGAGGAAATTTACTTTGGAAGAGTTGAACAATTTGATCATGATATGGAGTAGGAGAAATATGTCTAGGCATTTAGAAAATACCTTGGAATGATTGTTGATAACTTTTTGAATATCCAGGAGCATAGAGGGGTTAAACGTTTAAATAACTAGGGAGCACATTTGTGCATTATTCAAGGGTATCCAATTTTTAAATAGTTCTATCATGTTTCTAAAGCTCATCCCTTTAGATGGTTTCCCATGGATACTTGATTTCAATTTCCTTACCTTTCAAGAAAAGTCTCATCAATATTCACTGAAAATTAAAACCCATTATCTGCAATGGTTGTAGCCATTTTATCATTAAAACCAATTAAACACCACCCATAGGAATTGGAATAATTGGGATATTTGATAAATAACCCCCGTAGCAATATTAATAACATGATACATCCTCGATATGTCCATTTGAAACCATACTTGAAAATATAGGGATAGATATATAAAGCTACTGAGAATTTTTATAATTTGTGGTAAATGAAGTTATGGGTACTATCACAATCAAGCAACGTTATAAATGTTTTCTTCTTGATATATCCTTATATATTAAGAGTTTGAGGCAGGTGTAATAAATTATAATGGGCTAAAGTATATGACAAGGTATGATTATAGTAGTGTTGTATGGTTTTGAATCTTGAGATGGTTCCAATGCTTGTTCTTCTTCCTCTTCACATTCTATGTAAAAAATGTATTCTCACCACATGTATGCACTGACTAAACTTCTTTCCTTAATTGAAACAATAATTTTTCTCTTCTTTCATAAAATTATTAAGGTTTCAACCTTGTAGGTTTATTTAGGTTAAGAGTGATAACATTCATCCCTTTGTAGGTGTTGGTGGAAACCCTTCTTAGAGCCATATTTCCCCCTTCAACTAGCTTTGCTACATTGAAATCATTATCCAAGGATTTAATATCCAACATATGCACTTCATGTTGAATACTCTCCTTTAAACTACTATTAAAAGAACCAACACTTTATTCTCTAAAAGGTCCTTCACATTAGGACTTAACTTTTTAAACTATTGAATGGGATCTATAGCTAAATATCATTGCTTGATATTTGTCAATTAGATAAAAGTGTTTTTAATAGTAACTTTATAATGTTCTATCAATTCATTTGTAAAATGGACTAAGAGAGAAGAGTCACTTTTTACATTTACAAAACCATTGGTACCACGTAAATAAATCAAGTTCAAAATAGAAGGACCTAATAGTTACATTTTGTAGAGTTGGCCCTCAGTGTAGATCAAAGTATTTCTCCATCTAGAATATCCAATGTTGTGGGTTTATTACCATCAAAACCCTTCATATTGATATTGGGGATGAAGTACTTTCTTGGTACTATGTTTAATCGATGATGATGTGGATTTTGAGTGATGAACATTAGAGCCTAGAGGTGTGGGGAATAGGCTACAATTTATGAAGATGATCCCAATATAGGCAATGATTTTGATGATATGTAGGTATTTTCTATAAAATGAAGTTTTTTGGACTTTGTTGGCCACTTAAGGCCTCTTTGTTTATGTATTTTGGGTCACATATGGATTTCACTTGATGCGATTTTAGTTATATGCACCCTTACTTTCTAAATACATGAGAAAATTTGCATATTTGTGTATAATGGTTTGGATTCTTATGATAAATACCTATGAACTCTACTTCCAGTTCTCCTTACCCCTCATCGACTATGGAATATACCCATGATCTATCTCGACACCAATTTCGTGACGACGGAGAGATCCTTGAAATCGCCACCGGTCTTACCCTATTTCATGTAGTATATGGTGTGGAGTCGGTACTTCCCATTGAATGCCAAATTTTGTCACTCTTCCTTTCCATCGAGATTCTACTCGATACTTCACCGTTGGAAAAATTCCTACTTATGCTTGAACAAACTGATGAGGACCATCATGCTGCTCTCCAAATGATTGAAGCAGCTACGACTCGGCCGAAGTCCCATAATGACACCAACGTCCACCCAAAAAACTTTAGTGAGGGGGACCTTGTCCTCATCTAATACCAAGCCCATGATACCCCTAGAAAAGAAAATTTTGAATCCATGTGGTATGGAGCTTATGTCATCCATCGATGTCTCGGCAAGGGGGCATATATCCTCACTAACTATAAGGGTCGCCTCTTGAAGAATCCCCACAATGGGATCTACATCAAGAGATTCTATGCTTGAATTCACCCACCATGCATACCCTTGTATCATAGTTTTGTTTTCTTGTTTTACATTGTTTTTATCATGAGTATCACAATTTGTTTCCTTGGTTGATCTAGATGGATCCTACCTTGCATTTCTATGTTGGTTTCATTGACGATGCAAGTAGATGGCCTCCTAATCTTGCCTTGGTTGCGTGGGTCATTTATTCCATATAACGTCCCTGACCCTCCGACCGACGAAGAGGACACTACCGATTTCTGCTATCTACCTGGGAAACTAGCCCCATGAACATACACATGAAAATTGAAATGCTTTGAACTAAAATATGCATACATTATTACCATATAGTAGAAGCGAAACCATACATTCAAGCATTCAACATGTTCATTGTAATTAATTATGAAATGTAATTGCAGGGATTTAAACACAATAATACTTATCTTATGAAGAAGAACACCCTGCAACTAGCTATGTCGCTGCAACGTTCCACCCAACCATAGGCCAGTGTGATCCTTAATCTCTTAGCAACACTGCCACCCACAAGCTGGGCATGATTACCTAAGGAATAAGGAAACTAAGAAGGCTCACACATAGCCAAAGATATGTCAAAAGTCAGTCAAGCTAACATGTGTTAGTTTTTCAACATTTCAGCTAGCATTATGTTAGGATGTTTTCACTGAGAGAATAACAAGCACAGCAATAACATAAGCACATCACAAGAGACAAGAGACACAAAGAGTTTTTATCGGGGAAACCATAAATGGGGAAAACCCCGCAACTTCCTCTAAGATAGTATCACCACAAGATGTAAAACCCCAAAATAGAAAGATGCACTCCAACAGCAGTAGTCTTCTTGTCCCAGTATATTTACTTCTCCACTAGTGTGCCACACTTGAGAGAGCAAGTGATGTATTTCACAAGTGATAAATAGAGAGACTCTCACTCTCTATTTATATTCATCCATTCACTTGAATTGCATTTTCACACGTAGGCTCAACCTAACAATTACTACTCGAGCCTACACCTTAATTAGTGTATAATAACTCAAGTGCCCCGAAACTGTGGGGACTTACCTAATGACTTGATATGACTTGTTTACATTATTAATCTTTCTGATCGGAACATCAGGGCATGATCACATGACTCAAATACATAATAGAAACATCCCGGAATAAACATCGGGTTACAATACATAAGATACATAGAAGAATACATTCCAAAGTTACATATACACCAACACTCCCTCTTAACTAGGAAGGTATTCTTTCGACACTATTTTCAACACTGGTATTATTCTCTGTATCAACTGGAACATCTTTGTCTTCAAGTAATCTTCATCTTCAAGTCATCTTCATCTTCAAGTCATCTGGATCTGTATCATCTCTCGATCTGGATCGTCATAGAACTGGATCTAGATCATCACTCAATCTGGATCATCATAGAACATCATCACTGGATCTGGATCATCACTCGATCTAGATCATCATCACTGGATTGGATCTGGATCATCACTCGATCTGGATCATCATGGAACATCACCACAGGATCTAGATCATCACTCGATCTGGATCATCACTCGATCTGGATCTGGATCTGGATCATCTCTCGATATGGATCATCACTGCTGGATCTGGATCATCACTCGATCTGGATCTCTCGGAGTCATCATAACTGGATCTGGATCATAACTCGATCTGGATCTCCTCTGGTCATCATCATGTGTGTACTATCTCGTCATAGGAAGTTCTACAGAGCCAGCCCTTTTTCATGTTGGTTGCAGGCCTAGCCACCAGGTAGGTCTTCGCCCAGCACTTACATCTGACTTGCTCATCAGAAAGGCACACCCAACACTTACATCTGATCATGTAGTAAACTACAATCACATCAGAAAGGCCCAGCACTCACATTCACCAGCATGATAGGACATCACATCACTAACATCTGTGAAATGGCTCTGCACTTATATCTGACCTACTCATCAGAATGGCACATTCACCCAGGCCAGAAAACATCCTACCACAATGATGAATGAATTTCACCCAGGCCAGAGCCCCTCCTACCACAATGATGAAAGATTTTACACATTCACCCAGGCCGGAACACATCCTACCACAATGATGAATGAATCTCACCTAGGCTGGAGCCCATCCTACCACAATGATGAGAGATTTGTGCACTCACATCTGACCTGGTAGGAGCTGAATCCTACACCCTCGTCATAATGGCCCCCAGTCCCTGACTGAGCTACCTGGTAACGAACCAGGCACCTCCACTCTCTTGAAGAGTGGCAGTAGCCCTTACATCTGTCTTACTCGACAGAATGGCCAGCACTCACATCTAACATGGAAGGAACTAAATCCTTTAGCCATGAACATAATGTCTCAGCCCTTACATCTGACCTGCTCGTCAGAATGGCTCTCTCAGTCCCTGATTGATTATTCCTGGTAACTGACCAGGTGTCTCCATTCCCAGAATGGCAGTCAGCACTCATATCTGACATGGAAGGAACCAAATCCTCTTACCATGATAGAATGGATCAGCCCTTACAACTGACCATGGAAGGAACCAATCCTCTCACCATGTCAGAATGGCTCTGGGTCTCATCACTTTCTCTTGGAAGGAACCTCAATATGGAGAACACCAAGTCTCTCTCTGAAGTACTTGAACTTCAGCCTAGCCAATGGCTTTGTCAATACATTAGCTATCTGTTCCTCCATCGCAACATACTGGAGCTTCACTACTCCTCTCTGCACCATATCCCTGATATAGTGATACTTGATCTCGATATGCTTCGACTTGTCATGGAACACTGGATTCTCTGACAACTTCATGAAACTCGGGTTGTCACAATGTATACAAGTAGCATCCAACTGGAGATCAAATATATCAGACAGTAGCTTCCACAGCCATACTGCCTCACAACTAGCTGAACAAGCTATGACATACTCTGCTTCAGCTGTATTCAGTGCCACACAGGATTGCTTCCTGCTAAACCAAGAGATCACACCTGATCCCATACTGAAGCAACATCCTGAAGTAGTCTTCCTGTCGATGGCACTGCCTGCCCAATCTGAATCAACATAACCCTCTAGGTTGATATTCTGATTCACATCATACTTGAGCACATAATCAACTGTACCCCTACATGCTTTGCAACTATTAGGTGAACCTGTCTCAATGTGTTCGCAGCAAAGAAAATATCTAATATCAGGTACATCAAGGACCCAATGAACTGATGATACATCGTAGCATCAACCGTCTTTGATGAAGCATCACTCAATAGCTTCAGGTTTGATGCCATAGGTGTGGCCATAGTCTTGCAGTCCATCATCCCAAACCTCTTCAGGATCTCTACTGCATACTTCCCTTGTCCAAGGAAGATCCATCTGTACTCTGCCACACCTCCATACCTAGAAGGTAATGCATCGACACATAACAAGAGCATCATTGGTCTTTTGCCTTCAACCTTGAAGAAAAGGTTGGAATCCACTTTACTCTTAGTAAAGCCTAGAGTCATCAGTAATCTTCCCATCCTGTCGTACCATGTCGATCCTCAAGATATTCTGTAGTCACTCCCTCTGAAGCGAAGCATCATACTCCCTCTGTCTTCTGTGCTCTCTGCACTGAAACATTCTGTACCGGAGTGACAAGTAGCTTCCTATGCTACTAATATTCTATGTGACCATCTAGTGTATAGACTTACATCTTCAACCTTGTAGCAAAGGTTAAGATCTTCATCAGGCTCATCATGTATGTGTGTAAACTCTTACTGTCTGCAAATGTCTCTTCGTAGTCTAGGCCTTCTTTTCGTGAGAAGCCTCGTGCTACGAATCTTGCTTTGTATCCCACGATGTTTCCATCTACTGCATGATGGAAATATGAACTTCTATTTAGGTCTCGATACTGCACCCTAACATCATTCTTCTTGAACTGGTCTTTCCTTTCTTCTTGGTGGCTGGAAGGTTCTGCATCAATGATGTCACTGCACTCATCATATTATTCTTCATTTTGAAATGTCATCACTTGCTCTTCGGAACAAGTCTTCATTCTTCTTTGCTTATAGGTGATTATGTATGTGGTCTTTCCTACAAGTCAAATGCAATTGTATGGTTAGAAACATTTCATAAGGAATATTTATACTGGCAAACACTTATGCATAAATATATGATCATGCAACTACTTTAGCCAATACAACATTCATCCATATCTCACTGAAACTTTCTAGATGCCTTCCATCTCTACTAGGACAACATTGAGATTGTGCATTAATCCAATATGTTAGAAAAGAGGTTTCATTCTAGATAAGTAGCAATGGAGAATTTGTATAGCACCATGAGCTACTTACCCATCACATGCATATTAGTAGCATACTGTCATTAATGCAAACATCCTATCATGCATAATACATCAACTAAATATAAACAAATGCATAACAAAATAATATCATGAAATGACAATTGAATACTTATCTTTATTTGTTTTGTGGATATACTCCTTCTTGATCCTTCAGCTTCATCGTCTTATTCATTCATGGTATCATCGTTTCTTATCCAAATGACAAGGAGGATAAGAAGTTCTTCAAGAGTTGAGTTATTCATATTCCTCATTGCTTGAGGGATCTTCTTTGGATGGTGAGATCTTGATCTTCAGTTTCTTCCATCTTCCCTTATCTTCTTATGAATCGAGCTTCTTCTTCTTTTCAGAGTCTACTGAAAGTAATTACTTCCTTCTGTCATACATTCCTTGCATGAATGAATTCCATGATCCTGGGAGGCTATTCAAGGTGGCTATCACCACTTCTGCTTCAAGTTGTTCTTGATTTTAGAGACTCTTATGACTGCATGGTCTCTGCATTCTAGATCTTCACATTCTTCAACTGGTTTCTTTAGGTCATATTCTGATTTTGTTCTTCTCTTCAAATAGCTTGAAATTCTGGAAGACCTTCAACAGCTTTGCTTGCAATAGGTAGTGCTCTGTAATGCACATGTGCAAGCCTTCTATGCCAAAGCTCATTTGGCTCTACTGTTTCATGGATCAAGGCTTATTTTGGATGGCCCTTCAATTTGTACAAGCCTTCTTCTTGTTCTCCAATCACTACCGCATCATCAATAGTCTTTCCTTTTGGCCACATGATGACTTGACCATCTATGAATGCCACCCGCATTCCTTTTGCATCCAATGCTGAAATGGATAGAAGGTTCTTCTTGAGTCCTGGAATAAACAATACTTCTTTCATTGTTAGAGACTTACCAGAGTCTAGCTTGTATGAAGATTCCCCGCTACCTTTTATTGGATATTGGTAGTCATCTCCTAGTTT
>LPNX010744277.1:0-36161 GCA_001517045.1 Pseudotsuga menziesii
AATCTTGGAATCGAATCTGTAAATTTTGTTATTTCAATCTTCCCTCCAACAATCGCATGAAGGACAGGAGATTTGTGGACCGGTCCGAACATACACACAAAAAAAGAACAAGCATCCCAGCGATCACGTGTTCTGTAGGACATTTCTAATTGTTTTTTGTATACCTCTGTTATTGCGATCTAAATATCTCTGGTATATTTTCTTAAATGATTTTTGTTCAATTGATTTTTTGTTGAAGCATGGCAACTGATCTAAGGGTTTCAGGTTCTATTTCTTAACAAGATTTGGATTCTTCAGGCAACTGGAGAATAGATCCAAGCTTTATTTTCTTGAGCACAATGTTGTGAACTTCATGATACAACCTCAGCGATATTTATTGCCTCATAAGGCTCAACTCTGTCGTTCACCACAATGCTTAATGTAAGTATTTTATATCTTCAATCACTTCACAAGTATGAAATTGTGCATGCTAAGAACAAAACATTGGATTATAATACCTATTGATCGCAACATAAATTAATAAATGAATTTACAAAGGATCGACATATAGTATTTTACTGACTATGTATCAAGTTTATGGAAACATTGGATTATAATACGGATTGATCACAAAACTTAATAAATCATTTTTCAAAGGATCGACTCATGACATATTACAAGTTTATCTTAGTCTTTGTAAAAGTAAAAATTGAATTTACAAATCAAGATTATCTTAGAGGTTTTGTAAAAGTAAAAGTAATTTAGACTTTTATTGGTTTGTTTAAACTAAAGTTTGAAAAGTTTATAGGGCCTTTGAACTAAGTTTTTATTGGGTCTTTGAACCAATAGAATTTGGTTTTGTAACTTTTGAAAAGGGAGGAAATTTATGCTGGTGTATGGTGTATGAATTTTTTTAAATGCTTGTGGTGATTTGTATTTAATATTTGACACTTATTGTTATTTGGCTGAACAACATACACATATGATTGTTAATGGTGCATGCATTACTTAAAAGTTTGTGAAAACTTCTTTAATTTACTATCTTTTAAATTCAATGACACATTTTATATCATTAAATGGAAGATTGAAAATACTTGTCATTTTGAATCAATGGTTGTTTAATTCATTAAATTGTACAATGGGTGGAGTTATAAGAATCCTTGTTGTAAACAAAGAGCTACATGAAGTTTGAATGAAGTCAAGGTTAACCAAGTGTTAAAAATCATTGTAAAATAACACTTTGGGGTGCATGATCGTTAGTTCCAGACACCTTATAGTAGACATATAAGCAAACAAGCATGAAATAATCCTGCAAGAGAGCATTACAAATTTGCAAATAAAAATGGGTAAAAAAAGAAAGCATTTGCAAAATGCTAATAAATAAATTAAAGAAGTACATCTCAAGTTACAAGATTTGGATAATTTGGTTTATAATATTCAAAATCAAATTGAATGGAATGATCAATTTATTGAAACACTTTAAATAAAATTAATTGAAAAGGAGGAGAAAATTGAGAACATTGTTGATGCATCTTCTGACACCAATGACTTAATGTGAAAAGTTGATCTACTTGTGACATAAATGACCTTGTACAACTAGGTGATATAGATACAACAAATGAAATGTTCGATGATTCATTAAGTACTCAAGAGAATGAATCTGCATTCATAAATAGTGAAATAATGAAGATAGTTTTTTAATATGAGTCACAAGAAGAAGCAAGAGTGACACTAGAAGCAATATTAGTAAATGTGAACTTGAATTTTCATTTGAAGTCACAAAAGAGAACTATTAGGAATGTATGGAAGAACATCAATTATAGAAGGATCTTTCCATAGGCTATCATTAAACCTTACAAATGAATATGTGGCAACAAACACAAAACATGACTTGGATATGATAAAGAAGTTACATTTCATATTCTTGACTATTCTTGGTCAATACAATTCCATAGTGGAGGATTCCTTCAAGGAGATTTCACTTCCTATGTTTTAGTTCAACATCATAATGTTAAGTCAAGCCTAACATCAAGCCTAACTCCATGGTTGTTAGCCACCCATATTGTTATTGTGGCTTGTGAGTTCAAAAGATACCATCTAGCCAAAAAGGCATTGACCGATGAATCCTGTGGTAGAGGTAAAAGCAGATTGGAGGCCTTGGAAAATTTGATTCATTATTAGATAATATTTCCATACATAGAGGGGAGTCAAGAGTTGGGGTGAATCGATCGGACAGTGATTGCCACATTGAATTGATTTTGATAACGGTGATCTCATTCGTGGGATAGAGGGTGGGCATGAAAGCTGATTTCAAGGATTCATGTGTAGGGCTCATGCTTTTTTAATGTGTTAAATGTGCTTCCTAAAGGCTCATAAATGAATAGTACACAAATATGGCCCATTTTAAATTGGCACTCTCATGTACCTTAAGAGGGAAAGTATAGAAATGAAATGAAATCGTACTCGCTTTCACGTGAAAATGGTACTTATGAAGACAAAATTGAACTTTCACTTTAAGGGGGGAAGTATGCTGTGAAAATGGTTAGTGTTCAACCAAAACCACCATAGACATTGATCAAGCGAACATGGTACCACTCTTGATGAAATTGGTTAGTGGTCAACCCAAAGCACTAGATACATGGTATCAAATTCATTCAGAAAAGAGCTATTAAAAAGAAGAATCCAAAGCTCAAGCTTGTACCCCTTCCCCATACTTCTCACATTACACCTAACAAGGTGGAATAGCAATTATGGAATAGGGTGGAATAGCAATTAGCAATTGAGTATTAATTAATGGTGTCCTTGAGATAGAAGGTGTATAGAAGAGGAAGGGATGTATCCTTGTCCACATAGCAAGGGATCATCTTCCCCTTTCAATCCATAAGCACAATGAAGTGGTTTTAGGTAAGCCATTGACAGGACAATGAAGCCATGTTCATCCCATGGGCTGATTTACAATAGCTTTTCCCACTTGCTTATCGATGTCAACACAAGTTTTTCTTTGGGACCCTTACATATAGGTGTGCCTAGTTTCTTCCCAAGTTTCTATCCAGGTGTGTATGGATTGCATGGGATAAAACAGACTGGAACTCTGCCCCGCTTATTGAAACCCTGCCCTTGTTGGAACCCTACCCTTGTTGGAACCCTTCCCTTGTTGGAACTCTGCCTTGGTTGGAACTCTACCTAGCTGGAACTCTGCCCCGGCTGGAACTCTGCTCCGACTAGAACTCTGACTTGGTGGAACTTTACCCTGACTGAAAACCTGCCCCTAAACTTGCATGTTTGCGTTGTTGAACTTTCCTTCTTTGCAAAGGCCATCTATAAGTACACTGTATGTGACAACATTGGGGATAACAACTATTAAAGTTCATGTAGATGTGAGACCTAGCCGGGTCAGAGTTCCAGCTGGGGCAGGGTTCAAACTAGGCAGGGTTCCAGCTGAGGCAAAGTTCTAGCCGGGGTAGAGTTGCATGCGGGGCAAAGTTCCAGCCGGGCAGAGTTCCAGACAAGGAAAAGATCCAAGCGGAGCAGAGTTCTTATGGCTCATCCACCACAATCTCTCTTCACTACCCATCAGTGAAATAAGACTCGTTTCATTCGGAGAAAGAGACAATGTCATTCATCAAGTCTGGGAGAGCTGTAAGGGATGAGAATTGCAAACACGGTTTGGGGAGATATTTCTTGTTCTTGCTGATGCAGAAGGAGCAGGTCATCCACTCCATCTTATTGAGGTAGGGCTTGAATAAGCTCTTTCATGAATAGTTGGTTGATGTTTTGTTACTCCCAATTTTGCATGGAGGTGACAAAGGAAATTTCTTGACTTTTGTTTTTGATGAAGCTGCTCTATGCCTTGTTTCCATCGATGTATGAGTTTTGATTGATACTGGGAAATGAACAGCTCTACCTATTGACATCAGTTTTGATATGTAAAGCATGGAGCTGCTCTAAGTCCCTTGATTTCCTCCCTCAACCTTGATCAAGGGATCGAGAACCATTCTTGGTGCACAAATGCTTGTTATGGTGCCTTGTCGTGACCTTTGAGCTGTAAGATCTTTGCCCTACCTGGAACTCTGCCCCAACTAGAACTCTGGCTCGGCTGGAACTTTGTCGCGCATGGAACTCTACCCTGCCTGGAACTGTGCCCTGGATGGAACTCTACCTCGGCTGGAACTTTTCCCTGCCTGGAACTCTGCCCCGGCTAGAACTCTGCCCCGGCTGGAACTCTGTCCTGACTGGAACTTTGCCCCGCCTGAAACCATGTCCGACTGGAACTCTGCCTCGGTTGGAACTCTGACCCGGCTGGAAATCTACCCCGCATGGAACTCTGCCCCGTTTGGAAATCTACCCCGCATGGAACTCTGCCCCGTTTGGAACTCTGCCCTGCATGGGTCTTTGCCCTAACTGGAACTTTGCCTCGCATGGAACTCTGCCCTGGTTGGAACTCTGGCTCGGATGGAACTCTGCCACGCCTAGAAATTTGTCCCGACTGGAATTTTTCCCCTAGCTGGAACTCTGCCCCGACTGGAACTCTGCCCCGGCTGGAACTCTATCCTGACTGGAACTTTGCCCCGCCTGAAACCATGTCCGACTGGAACTCTGCCTCGGTTGGAACTCTAACCCAGCTGGAAATATACCCCGCATGGAACTCTGACCCGGCTGGAACTCTGCCCTGCATGGATCTTTTCCCCAACTGGAAATTTTCCTCGCATGGAACTCTGCTCTAGTTGGAACTCTAGCCCGGATGGAACTCTGCCCCGCTTAGCAATTTGTCCCGACTGGAAGTTTTCCCCTAACTGGAACTCTGCCCCGGCTGGAACTCTGTCCTGACTGGAACTTTGCCCTGCCTGAAACCATGTCCGACTGGAACTCTGCCTCGGTTGCAACTCTAACCTGGTTGGAAATCTACCCCGCATGGAACTCAGCCCCGTCTGGAACTCTGCCCTGCATGGATATTTAACCCGAATGGAACTTTGCCTCGCATGGAACTCTACCCTAGCTAGAAATTTGCCCCGGATGGAACTCTGCCCCGCCGAAACTCTGTCGTGCTTAGAAATTTGTCTCGACTAGCAGTTTTCC
The DNA here is from genome assembly GCA_001517045.1 of Pseudotsuga menziesii. Taxonomy (NCBI): domain Eukaryota; kingdom Viridiplantae; phylum Streptophyta; class Pinopsida; order Pinales; family Pinaceae; genus Pseudotsuga; species Pseudotsuga menziesii. The sequence continues at coordinate 5,056 of LPNX010744277.1, forward strand.
CCTAGCTAGAACTCTGCCCCGGCTGGAACTTTTCCTCGGCTAGAACTCTGCCCCAGCTAGAACTATGCCTTGCATGGAACTTTACCCCGGCTGGAACTATTTGTCTTGCAGAACCCATCTACTAGGTATTATACGTAGGAAGATTAGGAGCTTGTTGTTTGCTCATCATTTGGATGAAAAGCTTGACCTCAACCTCAATGGTGGTATTTCTGCCCCAGCTGGAACTTTGCAAAGACATGTATTTGATGGAATAATGGAAATGCTTGAGTTTCTATTTTGTAAATTTCTTCTTGGTATCTGGCTGATCTATTTGGTTCGTTGATCTCTATCTTGTTTCACTTATATGGTGGTTTGAAACCTCGTTCATGGCAAAATCTGCAAGGCTTAAGTCCTTTATTTTTTTCTCTATATCTGTGAGGCATATAGTTTCCATGGATTGGTCATGATATCATAACCATCTTTTACTTCAGATAACAATATAGTTTCCAGCTGAGGGTAGAGTTCTAGTTGGAGCAGAGTTCCAGCGGGGCAAAGTTCTAGTCGGGGCAAAGTTCCAACGGGGTAGAGTTCCAGCCGGGGCAAGGTTCCAGCAGGGGCAGAGTTCCAATCAGGGCAGGGACTCTGCCCCGGCTAGAACTTTTCCCCGGCTAGAACTCTGCCCCGGCTAGAACTTTGAAACTCTCCATTGCTATAATCCAAATAATGATAATGAAATAGGAGCATAAATATGGTTTGTTGTTGAGTTTTGCAATAAGGTAGGAAATCCCTTTCACTATATTTTCTTCATGAGGATTGGAATTAAGACTCAAAAAGACATTGTAGATGGGTGGCACCACGGGATGGATTGTGAAGATCATTTGTTGGGATTTGCTGGTAGTTTTGATGTTTTTCCTTCCCAATCCTGTCATTAGTGTTTATGGTAAGTTCTTTCATTGGTGAAGTTCCAATACCATTTAGAATGAACTTTAGTTCCATCATTGTGACTGATTTATGCGTTTTACATCTACAGATGTTGATTTTATTCAGCAGATGAGAGATGGTAGAACTATTGTTGTATTTTCAATATGTTTATGCAATGCTGATGATGTTTAAAGCTAACATATGTAACTCGATCAATGACAGAGAAGCTTTCTAGTTTTGGTGGGTAAGATTTCAGATGTTCTTCCAATATCAAAGTTTATAAGCAAATCATATTTGGTGTTTTTGTATTTTTGGGTTTGACGATCGCTGGTTGTGTTTTGAACAATTGCTCCTCTCAAAGGCCTCTTTAAAGGGCATTTTTTGTGATTTTATAACTCTGTAATTTTGTATATATAATAATATAATTTTCCATGAACTTTTTGCAGGACAACATTCGAGAGACAAAGGCAGCATTCATATTTTTTGAGTTGATATCAGCTCATGGAAAAAAAGAGTCAAACATTTTTAAAAAATATAAGCAAATCAAGCAAAGGAATGAGCTTCTCAAAAGTAACAACTACACCCAATTCTGGAAGCAGCTGAAGCTTCCAGCCACAGAGGATTCACAAGCAAAAGAGGTGGCTGAAACTGAAGGTCACAAAGAGGAGATTCTGAAACTTATAATGGAACAGAATGCACAGATAAGAGAGTTGGAAGAAGAAATGGATAAATCGATAAAGGAGAAAGAACAGAGTGTGCAGATGGCCATTATCCCTCTAAAGACTGTCCCTTTGACATGAGATCAGAAAATTGCAAGAGGAAGCTAAAAACGACCAAGAACTGAAGTCTTTGTTCGAGTCAGCATGGAATAGCAGCCAAAGTCAAAGATATGAGTCACCAATTACTTCCACAAAATCAGCACCAAGGATTCGAACAAATGAACAGAATTCCTATATTTTGTAATTTGAGATCTAATTAGTTAGATATTTTATCCATAATATCCTAGTCATTTATGACAGGAGCAGATGTAAATAATTGTATAAATACTTCTTTCTTCGAAGTATTGAGGGTTGATTTTTGCACCCAGGAGCTATTGTGTAAACTTTACAAAGGATCGACCATTAATAAAACATGATTGTTCACAGGATTCTTGTGTCAAATTGTTGGTGATGTCTCTCTATCTTTGTTGAATGTTTTCTTATTCTCTGTGATCATAGAACTTTGTGAAGAGTGAGTGTAAAACATAAAAGCCAATACTTCTAACAAATTTGCTCTTTGTATAGTTTGGCAAGCCAAAAATGATAATTGCAACATTCTTTCACATGCTGATAAAGACTTTTTTGAATGCCTACTTTGATGTTTTTGAGGAACCTAATTCTCTTCCTCATTTAATGATTGAATTACCAATATTATTTTCATTTTTCAATTTATTTTAATATATTTTCTGTTTTTATTTGTTACTATATGTTCAAAATTGTGTAATGAGGAATTTTTTTTTATCAACAGATGAAGCTTGATTGACATAATTATATGTGGTCCCACTTGCACAGGGTGGAACAACATCCATTTCAAAACGATCTTTAACCTACTATAACCATAACATATATGTAAAACATATTGAAGGTATAATTAGTTAGTGCATTGAATAAAGTAAAGTAATTGCCCATCCATAGCTACTTTACCATTGATTAATTTAAAAAAAAAATTGACCTGGACTTACTTATTTTGAGCAAGCAAATAAGGTCGATAAATAAGCTCGGGTTACCATTTAATACTCCCAAAGGAAGAAGAATAAGAGGAAGGTGCAAAGGGTATCTTGCAATATGAACATCATGCCACTTTGCTAAAACATAACATATATGTAAAACATATTGAAGGTATCTTGCAATATGAACATCATGCCACATTCCAATAAAAAGCAATTTGACCAATCACTGACTGCCATTTCTTTTTGAAATGAAACAAAGAAACTACCTGTTATTTATTTTTTAAATGAAAGATACCGGAGGTATTCATTATTGTCCTGGAATTTCAGTGGTTAATATACATACAAATATAATATTATAAACACATGGTATTGTAAGTGCAAGGTCGTAATTGTAAGTCCATCAAACTGTCTGTTGTAAAATATAACGAATTTTCTGAAGAGATATGTGTTAAAACAACCGAAAAAGAAGAAATCAATTCCAAACAACAGCGTGGTTGATTGTTCAATATCTTCTATGGTTTATACAAGAATTGACATTGCTTAAACAATGGGAGTAATAAACCAATTTGAGTAAACTAGGGCCACATCATTGAGTGACAGTACAAACAATTTATAGGTACTTTATAGGAACCTTAAGTTATGCAATCTGTTACAATGGAAAGAATGGAAGTCCATGTTTGAATTGTTTGGCAGGATGCAAACTACAGGCGTTACATTGATAAACGTAGACCAACAACAGGATATGTCTTTAACCTTATTTGGTGTAGGTGTGAACTGGAGCAGCAAAAGAGTTGCATTGTCTTCTACAGAGCTTTGAATATATGGCAGCATTTCGAGCAACAAAAGCTGCAATTTGGGGTGAGGGGTAGCTGGTGACAGGCATGAACACAGAGACTTAATGGGAGTGATGTAGTTATCTAACTTTATTCCCATGAGGTGGGAGTGTTGGCAGGTATTGTAACGTCGATTACTCACTGGCTTCTTGTAACAGCTAGTAACTGAATGGAATCAGTTCTACATCATCACATTTTCTGCAGAAACAACCATAGATATGATAAAACATAGACAATAGGGAAGACTACCATTACACATGTGTATATACACATATTTTTTAATATGTGTTATATGCATATGCATATAAAAAAATTTCTTGTTTGTTATAGGATCCTTGTGTTCTGTCTTTCTTTTAACCATTCAACAGACCGAGTTTTCTTGTGCTTTGTTGTATGTAGAGTTTATTTTCATTTCAATTAGCATATCAGATACCATAATTAGATTTTAACATGCACAAGCTTGCTAGGTAATGGATTCAGAAAGTAGGGATAAATGCACAAGCATTCTTCTTTTCCATTTTTTTAATCAACATATGTTTTATGAAATAGAAATATACGAGCCATGAATCTTCTATCTACAATCAGACAGAGCTCCACCAGTAATAACCAAGCAAAACCTCACACTATAAGTTTCTGATTATAACTTCTAGAAAGAAAATAAACGAAAATCCTACAAGCATGTTCAAGGCACAGCATAAATGTTCTAAACTCTCAATATCTAAATTACATTTTATGAACATTGAACAACATGACATACATGACATACACACAAGAGAATGATTCTTCAGCCAAAATATTACACACAGGTTTTCCTCCAGGCAATAGCAGTTTGAAACAACTAGCTATGTGAGCTATGTTCACCTATCTCAGTTTGGGCTATGTCAGCAAATCCACGTGTGAGAATGCTTTGGAGAAACATCCACCATTCTTTGAGGCCCACAAAATTCTCATTATAAGTAATAATATTGTTTCAAATAGAATAAGTAGTGAGAACTAGAGAAACATGGAACTCCATGACTTCAAGTTTGACCTCAAAAAACCATCCTAGGCCCTGTGAACTACAGAGATAGGTGATTTCCATGTTGTGGAAAATCGGTTACAAGATAATCAGAGTATATGATCTCTAAAATAGGCTTTGTAGTTTATGTTCTCTCAAGAAGTTCTGTGTGATGCTGTGAGGCTAATCTCTCTGCAACATCCGCGAGAGACTTCAAATTGAATTTAACCAATGCCTCAACAAAGAAGCGAGTTTCTTCCCTTGTGTTTCCTTATGGGACATGTACCACATACGATTCTATGACCAATATGCCTGGCCTTCCATCTATGATTTCCGGGTGAACAGTTATGATAGAAAAATAATTCTGCAGGCACAAACAAAAACATGTAGTTATTCAATGAAACCTGTAACATATTCACACAATGTACATTGCAGACAGACAAGAATGGTATTTGAAAAAATAGGCGGTAGCCTTTCATTCTTCATTTTTCAACAGCTTATAATCTAACAAAACAGACTAGAAGATTGTGTTTCAGTGTGATTCTAAGAGTACCCTATCCAGGTGTTCCACTTGAGGTAGTTTGGGTGGTCTTTAGATTGCTTAGAGAATATCTACCAGTGATGTATAACAAGATACTTTAAAAACCATGGGACATGATAGAGTATCATATGACATGACATTAGTAACCATATAAAACACTCATCAATCATCCAAATTGTAAGAAGATAATACTTGTAAATCATTCAACTCTTAGAAGCAATCCTTGGTACTGTAAGAACATAATACCTGTAAATCATTCCAATCCTAGAGCAATCTTTAGCTCTTTTTAGACTGTACAATATTCATCAAACTCACGGTATTGGATTAGAAGTGTTGCAGAGGCAAGAGTATGTATCATGAACTTTTTTAATAATCAAGCCAATCCAAGTTGAAGCTCTCTTCGACGGGATCAATTATGAGATTAGGTATGGCAGAGGTTTTAATGGACTGCCACTGTCTTTCAGTGTTCTTATCACAGTCACAAATTACATGTTGTAAATATCTTAGTTTGGTTAATCCTTTAGGCAGCTTCTTTAGTCCAGAGCACTTCCTCATGTCCAACATCTTTAAGTTTGATAGCTGACAAAATTCCATGGGAAGGTCCTTCAAAGACCTGCACAATGAAATATCAAGAAATTCTAGTTTCCCAAGTTTGAAAATGGAAGGTGGAAGCATTGACAAGCTTGGACATGCAGAGAACTTGAGCACTTTAAGTGACTTTAACCTTGTCAAGTCATCAGGTAACTTTTGAATAAGATGACAATTAGTAACAGACAACCTCTCAAGCGAAGTTAAATTGCATATTTTTCTGGAAAATTCCTTCAAATCAATACAATGATCAAGATTAATTTCTACCATCTTAGGAAGCTTTAATACTTCTTCAGTATCCAGTAGATTCATATTTCCCAAGCCCTCACACAGGCATACATACAACTTTTCTAAGCCCTCCCAAGATTTACAGTAGTCATAAAGACGAGAAACAATCAACCTCTCTAGGTAGAAGTCCATTAGAGAAGCTTTCCTACCAAAATTCCTACATTTTAACCAGTACAAAGCTTTCATGTTCAAATATTTTCATATCCAAAATGTCAAAAAAATATATAAATAACGGGAAACAAATCAGCATAAATCTAGATCCAGTATAAATTGTTGATTTAAAAGCAAAAAAATCGCCAAAAAGCACCCCAATTTCAGTACAGAACACTGGACTCGGGATTCATGTATGCAACAAATCGCACTAAGTTTAGTATATAGCATCATAGATACCGGGTAGCTCACAAAACTTATGCAATTTAGCATATTGTACATCATTTGACGAACTCTCTCGTTTCTCCGTCAGCGGGAATTTAGTACTGAAATTACAATTAGAAAATGCGTTTAAAATGAAAGTAATCACTAAAACAAGAATTTAGTACTGAAATTACAATTAGAAAATGCGTTTAAAATGAAAGTAATCACTAAAACAAGAAGTAGAAGTGGAATTGAACCAACGGTGATTAGATTTATACTATTTAATATAATGTTTCCTTAAAAAGTTTGGCGGCAAATATCGGCTGAAATCATTTCTTTGGCAGCAAATATCGGTTTGAAGCACTTCATTGGCAGCTATATTTTTTAATAGAAACCCTCTATCCCTGCTAACTTTCTCCAAAATGATCAGTCTTAACGAGTTTGGCCAGACCTTGAAAGCAGCATATGATTCATGGCTGTAATTAATCCTAAGTGACCTCTCACCTTGATTAACAGCAATCACATCTTCATTGCTTAGGATCTTTACGGTCACCGGGCTCATAGACCTCACGTCACACCCTATCAACAATGGTGCTTGCACATAGTCATCCATGTTTTAATGAGAGAAATGGATTGAAATCAATCTAGTATAATGATCATCTAAAGTTAAAGTCTGATATCATCTTCACGACCACGAACATGATATGATGAGTACCTTCATCAGAGCCCACAAGCTGAAATGTGATCGGTATTCCTCTCTGGTTATGTTTCCATTTCCTACTTCCAACATTGCCATTTGAGCATTGATTTCACGGTTTAAGGAGGCAGAGAGGGGTGGCCAGAACGGGCGACTGCTTCTTAATGAAGGACCTACAACAGGCAATCCCGGCACACGCTACTTCCCAAAGTAGCTACTGGTTACCAGTTTCTTATCTAGTGTTAACCCCACCCAAGAAATGATGGGCAGGGAGAAAACCAACGATATGGGAAAGGTAAGGTGAGAGGTCGCCCTTGCCGAGTATCTGCCTCCTCGAGAATACCTGTGCTTGCTTTCTCGGGACATGGAAATAGAGCTTGGTGCCAAGAGGTACTGAAAAGACAAAAATATCTTCCCTACTGTGAGTTGGGATGCTCCTTCTCAAAGAACAGATTAGAATCCCATAGATTGACACGAACAGAAGGAACTAGAGCCTCCTGGAACTCTACCCCGGAAACAGCAAGCAAACAGCGACAAGGGAATGAGCGTGCTGCAGGATGCGCTGAAGAAGAGGTAGGAATCGGCATGGTTGTTTGAATTGTGAATGCGGGTTGGGACAGCGACGGTGACTCGGACACGGACGGACGGACGGAGACGATGGAGGATGTAACAGCGATCCGGGGCGCAACGGAGAATTGGAAAATGGAGTGATGGAGACGGTGGTAAAACGGCGGACGACCAACGGGGAGAAAGGGGTCACCGGTGATCGGAGTGCCGGCGCGACGATTACCGCCAGGCAAAATCGTCGCGTCAGTAGCTTACTCCTATTAGTATATAAGATTTTAGTGTATATTGTTTTTTAGCAATAAAAAAGTTATGTATATTGTTTTTTAGCAATAAAAAAGTTACAAGTAAATAATATATCCTATTAACTGATTAAGTCAAACACTGGTGTATAAATTCTTTTAATTTATTAGTTGATTTTAATGTATATTATTTTTTAGCAATAAAAAAGCTGTGAATAAATAATATATCATATTAACTAAATAAGTCAATGGTGGTGCATAAATTCTTTTAATTTATTAGTTGAAGCATAGATTATTCTAATATTTTTTTATAGACGAAAATAAATTATTAAAAAAATATTTATACATTTTGAAAATATTTTTATAATATAAATACTTATTGAGAAAATCATTTCCATTCCTTGCAACTAAAAAAATTATAAATACAAAATATACATGTAAAAAATCAAAGTTACTAATTTGTTAAAAAAATGAGTCATAATATAGTTTTACACATTATGTTATAATTTCAAATTAAATATAAATGGCTTAATTAATTTTATTAATTTTATTAATAATTAAAATTTTAAATATTTTTATTATTAAAACTAACATAATAACATTTATTATAATTATTATCATAATGAAATTATTAATAATTAATATTTAACAAGTTATAACAACATAACTTGCATATTATTCTATAAAATTAACAATTAAAAAATTATAATAATTTTTTTGTCAAAAAAAAAATCATAATAAAGTTATAATCATATAAACATTTATCATATTGACATGTTGTTTTATACATTCAAACATGATATAAATGAATGTACGATTCAATATATATATATATATATATATATATATATATATATATATATATATATATAACTCATCCATAATTAACATACATCTTTTATATTAATATTATTCATGAATTTAATTTATATGCATAACTAACATATTTTTTCCATATAAAAATTATTCATATTTAATTTGTTTTAAAAGTACAAGATTATATATATATATATTAGTTTGACATTATGATATTAAATACAATTGAGTGAATATATAATTTAAAATTTAAAAACATGAAAATGACAATATATTATTTTATAAAAAAATGTGAAAAGACATTTTTATGAATTATGAGTACTTTACTTGAAAATGACAATAATATTATTTTATGAGAAAGTGAACTGTGAGTACTTTATTTGAAAATAACAATAATATTATTTTAAGAGAAAGTATGAATGACTTTTATGGTGAGTACTTTACTTTATGACTTAAAAGTACTTTTATGAGAAAGTGAATTGTGAGTACTTTACTTGAAAATAGCCATAATATTATTTTATGAGAAAGTATGAAATGACTTTTATTGTGAGTACTTTATTTTATGACTTAAAAGTACTTCTACCACTACCTTGGTTAACTATGTGTTTTCATCCACCATAGAAAATGTGACAAATAAGCATTCTTAACTCATGCAATGCCACCTCAACCATGGGGGATGATGTCATCTACTAGAATGTAATTGGTTGATTTCTATAGTACATTTTGGTCCTTTTGAGGCCCATTTTTGACCTCAAATTCTCTCTAATGTATGGTAGGGGTTGGTCGAAGGTTGGTGAGCCCAAGATTTCATACAGTCTCTATAGTCACAACGTTAATGGATGTGCCTAAATCTACCAAAAATTTTGATATATGAGTGTCCCTAATATGTACTGTGATAGTAGGGTTCCCAAGATCATCATATTTGGCTAAGAGGGTCTTTCCCATTATCAGTTCATAAAGTTTTTTCTAAAACATGGACAATGGGAGGATCCCTAGGTTTTCTACTTGGTTTTCTTACACAAAGATCTCGGATTTCCTTGGTGTAGATAGGCACATCATGGAGGGCCTGCAACAGTGGAATTTTGACATATAATGTTTTTAGCTCTCCTAGGAGGTTAAACTAAGGTTGTTCCATTGTTTTCTGTAGTGTCAGTTGTTCAGGGTATGGGGGTTCTCTCACTAGTTGTGTAGGATGTGTTTCGATGAATGTTTCTCTCTATGTTAAAGCTATTGTCTCGGTAGGACTTTCAGCATCCTCAATGATGGGGATTGTTGTATTAGATGGGTATTGATGGTTCAATATCGCTTCAGTCACTAAATATGGAACATCATCAATGACTAAGGGCTTCATAACCCTCCCTGATCGTAAGCATATATCATGGCAGGGAACTCGGGTAATGGAGTAAGAAGGCATGTTGGAATTCTCAAAATGGTGGACTGCTTTATTATTTTTTGGGTTAGGATTGGGTTGAGCAGGCAGTTGTGGTCATAGTGGCATATTCATTGGTGCAACATTGTTCTGAAGTTGCAGCTACAGCTGCTGGTATTGTTGGTGAGGGTAAGGTTGAGGAGGATACTGTTAATGAGGCAATTACTGGTAAGGAGGTTAGTTATGAACAAACTGATTCCCTGGATGGAATTTCCTCCATCCAGAAGACCAGGAAGTTGGCTGGGTTTAATTGTTGTGGTTTCCATGGTGACTAAGAGTTAGGATTCTGCATGAAAGTTTGAGATGGATTCCATTGATTGTTAGAATAATGTGAATGGAATTGTGTATTCATGTGATTCATACCATTCATATTATTCATATTGTTCATATTGTTCCAGAAGAGTGATGGGTATGGATACATACCTTGATTTTGAGGCTACCAGGGCTTCTTTTGAGCAATGAAGTAGGCTTGTTCCACGTCAGGAGTAGATGCTTGTAGGACTTCCTTCACTTGGGGAAGAGAATGGAATTCCTTAGTGTCATGATTCAGTTCAAAAAGTTGGCATACTTCCACTTTGTCAAGTGGACACTCCTTCAGAGGATGTTTCTTTCTATATATTGGACAAAATATGTCGAGTGTCAAGTCTTCTAGTGCTTGCCTCTACTTTTCTCTCAGGACATCCATTTCTAAGGAAATGGAGCTCATCATCTCTATTTTGAAGTTCTCCAGAAGGTTTCCTATTTCTTCCCGAGTGGATTCTCCATTAGATGACTTTTGTGTTCTGTTGAAGACATCCCGGTCCAATCCTTTGTCACGATTGTTGGTTCTAGAGGATCCTCTTGAGTATCTTCAACATCAGTCGACAATATATCCAAAGGATTCTTTCAATATATCCCCTTTCCCCAATAGGTACAACATATCTAGGCAATATTCTTTGATTCCACGTAATAAGCTGATTTTGAGAACATCTCTCCCCATGTCAGTTTGTCCTACCCTCTGTACCATCTTAAATAGTTCTTCCTTCTTGCCTTTGGTCCTGCAATACTCTTGGTATTTACCAAGGAACGCCTGTTTTATTTGTTCCCAAGTGGTGACAGTTTCACCACCCATGCTCATAAACCATATCAGAGCGTTGTCCTTTAGGGTAGCTGTGAAAAGCTTTAATTTTTGCTCACTAGACGTGTAGTCGTATATGCAACAGAGGATATCAAACTCAAAAAGAAACTCATATGGATCCTCTATGGCTTTCCCATGAAAGCATGGTAGTACTGATGGTGAAATGTTCTTCATGGGGTCCTCACCAATTGGTTGTCGGACGAGGAATTGAAGTGTGGAAATAGTCTCCTCGGGTGTAGGATTTCCATCATTATGATGGTTATCCCCTACTCCTTCCTCATGATCATTTGGATCACGTTCGTTATTCATGTTTTCCTCTTCTCTTTCTTGTCTTTGTTTCTTCTGATTCTCCCACTCTTGCTGAAGTTTTAACCACTCTTCATTCATGACCTCTTTCCCATCTACATGTGAGAACATCTCTCCCCATGTCAGTTTTTCCTACCCTATGTACATTGTACAGAAGTCTCTCCACAAAGTCTTCCAGACTTTATTCCTCTTTCTGTACCATCTTAAAAAGTTCTTCCTTCTTACCTTTGGTCCTGCAATACTCTTGGTATTTACCAAGGAACACCTATTTTATTTGTTCCCGGGTGGTGACAGTTTCACCGCCTAGGCTCATAAACCATATCAGAGCGTTGTCCTTTAGGGTAGCTGTGAAAATATTTAATTTTTTCTCACTGAACGTGTATTCGTAGATGCGACAGAGGATATCAAACTAAAAAAGAAACTCATATGGATCCTCTGTGGATTTCCCATGAAAGCATGGTAGTACTGATGGTCAAATGTTCTTCATGGGGTCCTAACCAATTAGCTGTCGGATGGGGAATTGAAGTATGGCAATAGTCTCCTCAGGTGGAGGATTTCCATCATTATGATGGTTATCCCCTACTCCTTCCTCATGATCATCTAGATCACATTTGTTATTCATGTTTTCCTATGTTCTTTCTTGTCTTTGCTTCTTCTGATTCTCCCACTATTGCTGAAGTTGTAACCATTATTCATTCGTGACCTCTTTCCCATATACATGGTTAACCACCTCTGGCTCGCCTCCTCCCATGTCACTAGCTATGTCTCTATCTGCAAGGACACCAGATGGTGTCACATCATCTCTTGCATTATCCACCATGGAAACTGATTCCCTCTTCTGATAGATGAAAATATATGATGTCGAGCTCCAGTAGAATAGTTAGCTCTATCAACTAGATCATCAATGAATGTCTTCCTTCCCAAGGCTGGACTGTCGCCAAGAACTTGACCACCTGCAAAGTTATTATTCTGGGGAGTTCTAGGAATGTCACACAGTACTCTCCTTGTATTCATGCAACCCAAAACATGCAAGCTTAAAAACTATAGAATAAATATGAATGGATGCAACTACTTTCCTCGGCAATGGTGCCAAAATTTTGGTCACTCTATATGCAAGTTAATACAGTTAACACACAGAATGCTCAATTTAAATTGTCAACCCATGGAAATATTTTTATTTCAAAAATAATTCACACTATCTGTGCATAAACACTCAGTAGATGATAAAATAAATAAAAGATTAACTGTCCTACTTCTCTGCTCATTCAAAATCCTCTCATAGCTAAACTAATCTAAATTACCTTCCTAGAGTTTAGAGATACAATTACTTTCTACAATATCAATCCAGCAATTAATTAATCTAGAAATATATAACTAGACTTAATTTTGCATAAAGTTAAATCCTAACGTTATCAGACTATATGTAGATCAATCATCACTAGTTTAATTCAACTAATCTAAGAATTGGGAATAACAACAATTTAACTAAACAAATGCTAAATCGTAATCTGACTAAATTAGCAAAACTGAGAAAAGGGGTACTCACAAGGATTGGTTGGTGGAAAAGGGGTACTCACAAGTCTATGTGATGGACTACAATGAGGCATTCGCTCAGCTTGCAATAATGGACTCTATAAGACTAGTTTTGGCCATTGTAGCTTCAAATAGGTGGGATGTACATCACATGGATGTGAAGAGTGCCTTCCTCCATGGTGACCTCTAAGAGGAGATATATATGAGACAACTTGAGGTGTACATAGAAGGAAATCTCTATATGGTCTCAATCAAGCCCCAAGGGCATGGTATGCCAAGATGAATTCCTTCCTTATGTCACAAAAATTTGAGCGATGCAGAAGTGCCTACAATGTCTACATGCAGCATAAAGGGGGCTTCTTATTGTTGATTCTTCTATATCTGGATGACTTTCTCATTACTTGTTGTCAGATTTTTATCATTTAAGCTATATGATCTTACGATCTTATCTGAGAGAATAACAAGCACAACAATCAATCACAATAGACAATGAACACAAAGATTTTCCTCGGGGAAACCATAAAGGAGAAAACCCCACAACTTCCTCGGAGATAGAATGAGCACCAAAAGTAAAACCAAAAAACATAAATATTATCTTCGACAGCTGATATCTCTCACTTGTTCCAACACTTCCTCTCTCATTCATGCACCCCAGTTGAGTGAGTGTGTGTCTCAAATAGAGAGGCTCACTCTCTATTTATATTCTTCTGCTCACTTAATATTTTACTCAGTTACATAGGCTTGAGTACTCCTAACTCAGTTATGTAGGCTTGAGTAGCCACAACTAGGGTACTAATGACCCGACTTACAACGGAGGGGACTACCTCATGACTTTTAGTAATTATCCCGATAGGAACATTGGGGTAAAAGGAAATACAAGTGATTCTCCCGATAGGAGCATCGGGGATCAATGAAATACAATATATACAAGTGAATACATTATGAAGTTACAAATACATCAAAACCCCCTCTTAACTAGGAAGGTATTCTCTTAACACAATTCATAAACACAAGTCTTCTTCTCTAGATCATCACTGGATCATCGTCAAAGTTGGATCATCACTGCTTTCGCTATCTCGATCAAATGGTGCTATCTCTCAATTCATCTCGTCATAGGAAGTTCTACAGAGCCAACCCTTTTTCATGTTGGTTGTAGTCCTAGCTTCCATGTAGATATTCATATTCTTCAACACTTATATCTAACCCAGTTAGAAAGGCCCGCTAGCACTTACATTTGACCATGGGAGGAACACATCCACCACCATGTCAGAAAGGAATTCCCAACACTCACATCTGACCTCATCATGTTAGAAAGGCTCATCTAGCACTCACATCTGACCACATCATGTCAGAAAGGACCAACACTCACATCTAACCTCATCATGTAAGAAAGGATCGTCCAACACTCACATCTGACCACATCATGTCAGAAAGGCCAAGCACTCACATCTGACTTCATCATGTTGAAAAGGCTCTTCCAACACTCACATTTAAGCACATCATTTCAGAAAGGATTAGCACTCACATCTTACCTCATCATGTTAGAAAGGCTCGTCTAGCACTCGCATTAGACAACATCATGTCAGAAAGGCTCAGCACTTATATCTGACCATGGGAGGCCCAGCCTGCCACCATTTCAGAATGGATCTGCACTTACATTTGACCATGGGAGGCCCAACCTACCACCATGTCAGAATGGTTCTGCACTTAAATCTGACAATGGGAGGCCCAGCCTACCACCATGTCAGAATGGCTCTGCACTTACATCTGACCATGGGAGGCCCAACCTTCCACCATGTCAGAATGGCTCTGCACTTACATTTGAGAATGGGAGGACCATCCTACCACCATGTCAAAATGGCTCTGCACTTACATCTAACAATGGGGAGCCCAGCCTACTACCTTATCAGAATGGATCACGAACTCATCACTTCCCCTTCGAAGGAACCTCAATCTGGAGAACACCAAGCTTCTCCCTGAAGTACTCAAACTTCACTCTGGTCATTTCTAGCATAGAATCACATCAGGGCTAATTACGTCCAAGGATAACCTGTGAGCTTCACTAGGATTGATTACATCCAAGGACAAACTATAGGACCATTTACATCTAAGCAACCTATGAGCTTCACCAAGATTTTATACTCATACAACTTGTCTCACCGGCTATCCTAGAACTCCCTCTTTTGAGATATCTTGATCTAGATCACATACTGGAGCTTCACTGCTCCTCTCTGCATCATACAAAAATGCAAGTCATATCAATCAAATGAAATGGTAGTTTTCAAAAGAAACATACTACCTCCCAGATAGCTAAGCAAGTGGAAACATATTTTTCCTTGGTTGTACTCAGTGCCATGCAGGACTCCTTCCTGCTAAACTAAGAGATCACACCTGATCCCATACTGAAGTAGCACCCCGAAGTGCTCCTATCAATGGAACTGCATGACCAATTCAAATCCACATAACCTTCCAGGTTAATCTTCTGATCTGCCTCATACTTGAGCCCATAATCAATTGTACCCTTCAAGTACCTCAATGCATGCTTTGCAACCATCTGGTGAACATGTCTCAATTTGTTCATAGCAAAGCATATATCTAGTCTCATATTCGTCGAGTACATCAAGGAACAAATCATCTAACGATACATCGTGGCATCAATAATCTCTAATGAAGCATCACTAAATTGCTTTAGGTTCGATGCCATAGGTGTAGTCATGGCCTTGCAGTCCATCATCTTGAATCAGTACAGGCTCTCTACTACATACTTCCCTTGTCCCAGGGAGATTCCATCCACATTTTGCCACACGTTCATGCCTAGGAAGTAGTGCATCATCCCCAAGTTCTTCATCTCTAACTCGGTAGCAAGTCTAAATTTAATGAGTTCCTCTTTTCTGTCAAGAACAAGTCATTGACATATAACAGGACCATCACTGGCCTTCTGCCTTCAACCTTGAAGCAAATTTTGGAATCCACTTTACTCTCAGTAAAGCCTATAATCGTCAATAAGCTGTCCATCCTGTCGTACCATGTCAAACCTCAGGATCTTCTGCAGTCACTCCCTCTAAAGTGGAGCATCATTATCCCTCTTAATTTTGTACTCTATGCATTGAAACATTACGTACAGGAGTGACAAATAGCTTCCTCTACTACAAATATTCTATGTATCCATCTAGGGTCACTGGATACCAAGATCCTCTATCTTGAACCTTTTCAAAAGTTCTTCTCACACCCATCTGTGAGCTTGTCATCCTCTATAGGCTTTCATCTTCAACCTTGTAGAAAAGGTTAAGATATTCATTACTCTAGGTGATCTCCAAGCTCCTCATTTATGTGTTATCCCATGGGTGCCTTATGAGATCATACAATGCCTTCTTTAATTTGCACACGTGATTCTTCCTATCATGTGTCTTAACCTATGATGGCTGCAAATGTCTCTTCGTAGTTTGTGCCTTCTTTTCATGAGAAGCCTCGTGCTACAAATATTTCCTTGTATCCCATGATGTTTCCATCTACTACATGATGGATCTTGTAGATCCATATGGAAGACACTATGGACTTCCCTTTAGGTCGCAATACTGCATCCTAGACATCATTCTTCTTGAACTGGTATTCTCCTTCCCTTTCTTCTTGGCTACTTCTTCATAGCTGGAAGTCTTTACATCAATGATGTCGCTCAATAGTGTCACATAACTAGAGTGTCTCTAAGGCCTCTTGAATTATCTTCATACTATTCTTCATTTTGGATTATTTCTTGAACTGTCATCACTTGTTCTTCGAAACAAGTCTCATCCTTCTTTTGTAGGAGATTGTACATGATATTTCCTACAAGTCAAATGCATTAGTTGTATGGTTAGAAACATTTCATAAGGTTTATTCATAATGAAAACTTCTTTTGCATCAATATATAATCATGCGATTAATTTATCCAATACAACACTCATCCATATCTTACGAAAACTTTATATATGCCTTCCATCTCTACTAGGACAACATTGAGATTGTGCACTAATCCAATCTGTCAAAAAAAAGGTTTCTTCTAGATAAGTAGCTATGGAGAGTTGTATAGCACCATGGGCTACTTACACATCACATGCATATTAGTAGTATACTGTCATTAATTCAAACATTCTATCATGCATAACACATCAACTGAATATAAACAAATCCATAACAAAATAATATCATGACAATTGAATACTTATCTTTATTTGTTTCGTGGGTAGACTCCTTCTTTTAGCTTCATCATATTCTTCATTCATAACAGCATTATTTATTATCCAAATTCTTAAGATGGATGAGACGTTCTTCAAGAATTGAGTTCTTCATATTCCTCATCGCTTGAGGGATCTTCTTTGAATCGTGAGCGCTTGATCTTCAGTTGCTCCCATATTCTCTTATTATGGGTTGAGCTTCATATTGTGTGTGCTCTTCTCAGAGTCTTCTGAAAGTAATCACTTCCTTTTGGCACACATTCCTCGAATGAATGAATCTCATGATCCTGGGAGGCCATTCAAGGTGGTTATCACAACTTCTGCATTCCCCACTTCTTCTTATACAGCTTGAATATGTTCTTTGATCTGAGAGACCCTCGTAAAGCATGACGGTATGGTCTCTGCATTTTGGATATTCACATTCTTCAACTAGTTTCTCAAAGTCATCTTCTGATTTATGTTCTTCCTTTCAAATAGCTTGTTCAAGGTATAAGGTGATTCGTGATTGGATCAGAAATGATCTTCTTGGCCTTGACCAAGTTCTTCTTGTGTAAGGATTTAGTCTCATCTCCCTCTGGAACTGGATCCTCTCCACTTATGTAGGTGTCCAATTCATTTTATTCAAGAACCAGTGAAAGGGCCTATACTTCCATGCTTGGAAGTTTTCATCTTCACTAAGATTTTCATCAAGATGGTGTGATAGGTCATTTTGAAATGAGAACCTCAAATGTAAATAGAAAAATATTAGATCTTAATGATTTGAGGTGTCTGTCTTGGTTCCAGATATGGCTGATCTAGGGTTTGTCAGAGAAACCCTAATTTTCAAAACTTGGAATTTCAAACTTTTAATTGGATAGAAATATGGGCCTCTTCAAGGCGAGTTGTCTAATGTAATCCTTTTCTGAAAACAATGGAGGGAAGCTCCCAGAATAGGAAGCCCTAGTTTTCCAAATTCCTCTGCAGAAATTCTTGATATTGTTTCTACGGTATCTCTGAAAGTACTGCTCCTATGTGTCTAAAATTCCGTACTGAGGTAGCCTCATCTGTCTTCTTTCCAAAAACACAGGTTTAGCAGGAGTGGTTTCACCAATTGGGGCTTATGAAATTTTTCCCAAGGTGACTGCTTTCAGGACTGTTCAGCATAGTGAACTTGTACGGACTTCCACGTGTCACTGTTTCACCTTCGGGGTCTAAACATTTTACCACAGAAATTAAATTCTGTGCCCTATCTGGAACATCTTGAAACCTTGATTTGGAGGATTCATATCTCCCATAAGATAGTGAATATGAGGCTAAAAATTTTACACATATTACATCAGGATTTTATCTTCGACATGTGAAAATTTCGGCCCCTGAGACTTCTTCAATATCAAGATATAGTGAATGTACCAAACCTACCAGTTTTAGTATTTTAGGGTTTTTCAGGCCAGAGGTCAAATTAGGGTTTTACTTTCCCAGAGTTTTACCCAATCAAAAATATTGACCTTGGCCTCTAAACCTTGATTTTGATGAGGAGAGAAATCCTATGTTGGGATTACTAAAAAATTCCTCCTCTGTAAAAAGCCCTAATTTTCTACAGCAAAAACTGAAAATGCCCAGAATCAAATTCTGCTTCAACAGAAAGATGCGCCCTTAAATGGAGAGTTATCCTAGACTCCTTTTGATGATGGATTGTAGAGGGAGACCCAAAAAGTAAGAAGCCCTAGCTTCTACAGCTTCACAGTGTCTTCTTCTCAGGTTAGCTCTGATACCATGTTATATTTTTATCATTTAAGCTATATGATCTTAGGATCTTATCTGAGAGAATAACAAGCACATAAATCAATCACAATAGACAATGAACACAAATATTTTCCTCCGGGGAAACCATAAAGGAGAAAACCCCGCAACTTCCTTAGAGATAGAATGAGCACCAAAAGTAAAACCCAAAAAAATAAATATGATCTCCGACAGCTGATCTCTCTCACTTGTTTTAGCACTTCCTCTCTCACTCATGCGCCCCAGTTGAGTGAGTGTGTGTCTCAAATAGAGAGGCTCACTCTCTATTTAAATTCTTTTAGTCACTTAATATTTGAATCAGTTGCGTAGGCTTGAGTAATCCTAACTCGGTTATGTAGGCTCGAGTAACCACAACTAGGGTACTAATGCCCCGACTTACAATGGAGGGGACTCCCTCACGACTTTTAGTAATTCTCTTGATAGGAACATCGAGGTACAAGGAAATACAAGTGATTCTCCTGATAGGAGAATCGAGGATCAATGAAATACAATATATACAAGTGAATACATTCTGAAGTTACAAATACATCAACACTTGCATCTTTGTTGTTGGATTGAGAGGCATCAAGCCATCCTTGAGTGAAGCATTTTCCATGATTTATCTAGGACTGTTAAGGAAGTTCATTGGTATCAAAGTATATAAAAGAGCTTCAAGAATCATGTTTACATAGTCCATATACATAGGATACTTTCTCAAAATATTCCACATGATTGATTGTAAAGCAACATCCTTCCCCTTCCTATCTGGCATCAGGTTGGAATAAGGTGGTTCCAAACCACTGGTTGAAAGTACACTCTACAAACAGCTGATTGGTAGCCTACTATACCTCACCCATTCGAGGCCATATTTATCTTATGTTGTGAGTACTTATTCCAGATACATGCAGGAGCCACATGAGCTGCATTGGAAGGAAGCAAAGTGCATCTTGCATTATGTGCAAGGCACGAGGGAGTTTGGGATCCACTATTATGTTGGTGCACAACTAGATCTTATGGGTTTTACTTATTCAGATTGGGATAGTGATAGTACTGGAAGGAAATATACATCAGGATTTGTGTTCATGTTGGGATCTAGAACAATCTATTGGTCAAGCAAGAAGCAAGCATCTCTTGCTCTCTCTTGAACTGAAGTAGAGTATCGCGGGGATGTGAATGAAACTATTTAGGAAGTTTGGTTGCATGGGATTCTAACAGAGTTTGGAATTCACACTTATCCTTCAATAGAAAACTATTTTGAAAATCAAAGTACAATCAAGATATCCAGTAATCCAGTTCAGAAGTAGCAGACCAAACACAATGAATTCCACATGCACTACATTTGGGAACTAGTGCATAATAAGTCTATCACTCTACATTACTGCCCTACATAGGAGCATATTGTAGACATATTCACCAAGCCATTCAATAAAAATAGATTTGTCTATCTGAGATATATTCTTGGTATAAAGGGTTGATTCGGTTATTGTTCTTGATTTTCCTGCTTATTTTGAGGGAGGGGGGGTTCCCATGAGGTTTTCCCCATTTCCTTGTTTTTTAAGTTGTCATTTTTTATTCATTTTAGACTATATGGGTCACCTTTGGTCTTAGTTTCTAGGGCCCAGGTTTTCCAAGTTAGGATTAAAGGGGGGTGCTAGGATTATTAATTAATCATTCCTTTGACACTTAGTCTATTTTGTCTTTTCCTGGCTTAGGAGGTCGTTATCCCTTCAGTAGTGCATGGTGGTCACACCTAGGAGCCATCTACCACTCATTGCGCCTATCTGCGTGAGTTTAGGAGATCGACGGACCAATCCCTATAATTTAGGAACTCTCTAAGTGCCACCAGCAGTCTCCAGCAGTTGACCATAGTAGTTATTCAATTATGTTAAGCTATGCTCTGATTCCCATCAATTAGTTCACTCTCAGTCACCCTATTGCCAGTTTGCATGAAGGTTGGGTGCATTTACTCACATACTCTAATTATTTAACTGATTGTAGACTGATTCAATGATCCATAGTTGATAGTGGTGATTTTCCCACACTAAGTTATAACCGTATTCAGTTTGAGTTGGTGAATTCAATTCCTCCCTTTGGCATTTGAATTATACCTATTGTATGATTATGTTATTACAGATTCATCAATGATTATTCATGTAATGTTATGCTTACCATTTTTTTGCCTCATATGTGTGTAATCTCTGCCATTACTCTATTGATCAATTTACATTGAATTGTTCATTGTTCTGCAGCCTTATCCTCAAATTGATTTCATTCAGGCCCGAGGATCCATGCTTCATTGAATTTAACAGTCAAAAGGGGAGAAAGATCATGAAGCATGCATCAATGAAATCAAGAAAATATTATGTGCATGTACCAGTGACAGTGAATTACATCAAAATAAAAGATAGTAGAAGAGCATTGATAAGAGGACTGTGTAGATGAGCAAAGGTTCAAAGTGGTAGAAAAACATGGTGAGTAAAAATAGGGGGAGAGCTTTGTAGTATCTGAATACAACAGATAAATTCATGACTAGGAGAATCACAACTTCATGAAGGATTGACATCAATGCCAAAGGGGCAAATTGTTGAATTTTAGTATTGTTGTTCATTCCAAATGCCAAATAAACACATGAAGGAAAGAAGCTTAAACATAAAAGAGATGTATGCATGATGAAAAGGAAGCTTGAAGTCAAACAAGACGAATGCATACCAAACAAGATAAATGAATATTAACAAATATGTTAAGGAGATGCATGTTCACTCTTGCATAAAAAAAACGAAATGAAGTTACCACAAATATAACATGAAGATTTTGTGCTAGTTTGAAGAAATATATGATGAAAGTTAGTTTAAAGAAGCATATTAAATATCGCTTCAAAACAAGGAGTAGATCCATATTACAGAAGTACATCTAGCTTGAAGAGTCATGTAAGGTATATGCACAAGTTCCGAAGTCTACCCAATAATGCTACTCCAAGGTAAAAGTCAAAAGGGTTGGTTGGACAAATCTTGGAGAGTGAGCAATGTTGCGAGAGTAACACGCAATTGAACAAGTATGCTAATCACAGAAGTGTGTGAATCCCAATAAGACATGGGACACATATACATAAGTGTCTACTAGTAAATCACAAACACATATGTGCAAATACCACCAAGGTGACAAAATGGAGAATGCAAAACTACATGTGTTAAATCATGAGAATATTGACATCAAGAAAGGATAGAATGAAGTGGTTAGCTCAACCAAGAAATAAGGAAATACGAACCTTGTTGACTCAAAAGAATGTAATATTGTGCACACATGTTTTGAGAATGAAGTAGTATAAATAGACATGAAGTGGAAGTGATGGAAAAAAATTGCATATGACTTTGATATTATTTTCTGAGTGAGAAATATTCATATTTTTGGGGATCAATGGCTCGTTGAACCAGAAATAATATATTCAACAAAGATCCAAATGTGCAGAAAGCATTAAAGAATATAAATAGAAACTGTGCAGATAAGAAGAGCGCCCAGCACTTGGATTTGTGAAGGAAGCAGTGGTGGTTGCAAATTGTTGAGGATAAAAGAAAATTGTTGCTGGAAGAAGACACATATTGAAAAATACCATAGATAGTTGTAGATCAGGAAAGATAGCAAACAAGTATAATTTGGTAGAATACACATCACAAATACGACAGATAGTTGTAGATCATAAGACACAAATTGAAAATATTGCAAATAGCAATAGTTTGCAGTAAATGCAAATCACAAATATCGCATATCTGATTTGTAGAGGAAATGAAATATCTAAAATCACAGATAGTTGAAATGCGCAAATTAGAGAAGTTCAATGTCAACCAAAAGAAGACATATATCAAGAAAATATTGTTGATACCTGAAAAATCCGTAAATCAAAGAAGTCCATTGTTAAGTTGACATAGATCACTGTAAGTTGCAAGTTGTTGAATGTGTGAAAGACATAGATAGAGAAAAGGACACATATCAGTGCCAATTGCAGATTCCTGAAAGTGCATGAGACGCAGATAGTAGAAAGTGAAAAATATGCAGACAGATTAGAAGGAACAAATCAAAGGGATCATAAAATGTGATTGAAGAAGACGCAAATCACAAATATTGAACATTATAGGTCTAAAGGATGCAATTCATAGAAACCAAACAGAAGTTCATATAAGGAAAGAAGGACGGGGAAAGGAGAGGGAGTTGCAACTTCCTTCCAGTTGGTGCTAGTAAACCAAGTGAGTTTGTGCTCACACTTAGGTTGGTTCCTGATAGACAACAAGTTGGTTCTTGTGCAATCGGATTTGTATCCTAGTCATGTTGGTGTCTATTTTCACAAATATATGCTTGCACAGTGGATATAAGTCTTTATAGGTTGATGCCTGTATTTATTTTGAAAATAAAAAATGGTAAATCTATGCTTTATACTTATTCACCCCCACCTCTTAGTATAAATAAGAATTCCAACAATTGGTATCAAAGAGGATGCCTTTAACAACAATTTAACAACTGGAAGACAAATATTTATGCATACATGAGTACAACATCAAAACATTGTGAATCCGACAACATGGTTATTAGAGCATCATACCACCTAGTACCATGGTCACATACACCTATGACACATTTTCATTTGTCTTGTCTTGTTGGTGTAGCAAGGTATTTGGGGGTTTTGGACTCATTAATGCACCCAAGCACCCACATTTGATCATTTAGGAGACTCATGCACCCTCATTAATGAAATTTTATTCCTTGGGGCACTCCCACTCCTTAAAATAGGGAACATATTTGATTATAGGTGCCCATGCATTGTATTTGAGTGATTTGGTTCTTTTGGACCATTAAATGTTTCCTAGAGCCACTCCTACTCACCCATACACTCTTGTAAACCTAGCCTACCATTATTTATGATCTCGCATGCTTCACCCACGTTCACATGGTCATTCGTGACCATTTAAGGTGGTTTGGGAGCTCATTGGTCAACCTAGGGGGGGTTGAGGTCTAATCTAAGCTTGCCACATATATGCCACCAATTTTCCTCCTAAGGATAACGATTTTCTCCCATTGTATTGTAAACATGTACTACACATATTTAAAATTTGTACAGTAATAGAAACTTCAGTTATTGGCACCATCTCTATGTGTTAAGTTTTCTATTTTACACTATATTCTGCATAATTTGTGAAACTCTGTAGTTGTCAGGATTCTGTTAGCTCCTAGATCTTGCTGTGAATCATATTTTCACAATGGATAATATTTTTGTCAAGAAGGAATGATGTATCATTCAAAATAAAATAATGCATGTGGGATATACAATTTTTGGTGTCTTGGTAGCCTGAGGGCCAAACCAAGACTCTTGCAGATGCTAGTATAAATCAAAGGTATGGTAATCGGGATTATGCAAGCCTTGAAGAAAGAATAATACGACAATAATAACAACCCCGAGAAATTTTTATGTGTAACATATGAAGAATATGAAGAAATATCCAAATTATATCTTGAAGGAATATTGATCAGTGCTTTGGAAGTGCTTCAAAAATCAAGAAAATTGAATAAATATTTAAAGGAACAACTATTGAAGGCCGAAGAACAGGATGAGAAATCAAAGAAATCGAAACAAGACATAAGTGGATGGGTAAAACAAAAAGAAGAAAAGTGTGATAAGCTAGAAGTAAAGGTTGTGTATTTGGAAAGGGAATTGCATAAGGCTAGCATCCAACTATAGTTTTAACATAAGTTCAAAAATAACACTAAAACTATGGAAGAAACCCTTGAAAATTAGAAACAATAATATGGTAAGACAGGACTGAGCTAAGAAACAGGGGAGAAAAGTTGTGTTGATGTACTCAAGAATACAGTGTCAAGAAAATATAATTTTTTTGAAGAAAAGGATAAGAGGGTCACCCATGCGAAAGCTCGCATGCCTCAACCAAAAAGAACTCACCCTTCAATAAATACACCAATTTCTGTACAATCAACTGTAACTAAAAATGCTCTGAAAAAGAGTGTCTACAGAACCCAAAAATTACAAGAAAAACCTGAAAGATCAAGAAATATGTAGCTTGGCCCTGCATACACATAACAAAAAGAGATAATGGTATATTGATAGTGGTTTCTCCAATCATATGATAGGAAATAAAATTAACTTCATGAAGCTAAGAGAAGACAAATGAGGGAATGTCTAGTTTTAAGTTAACAGACCTGCTAACATCCTTGGAAAAGGATTGGTAAATCTTGGAAATAAGAAAACCAAAGCTGAGAATGTACTACTTGTTGAGAACATGAAGCATATCCTTCTCAGTGTAATTCAGATGTGTGATCAAGGACACAACCTTACCTTTTAAGAAAGAACAACATAGGGAAACTGGTAGCGATAACATCTAGAACTCCAAATAATGTTTACATATTGGATAAACAAGGAAAATAAAAATGCTACATGGGAAAAATTGATTAAAGTTGGATATGGCATAGACGAATGGGACATATCAATTTTGATATCTAGGAAAAATAACCAGCAAGCAAGTTGTAAGAGATATACAAAAGATCACAAAGCCAATTAACCCCATTTACAACCGATGCCAATTTTGAAAGCATACAAGAGTAAGATTTAAGTCAAAAGAATACTACACAATGAAACCCTTATAAATTTTGCACTCTGATTTATGTGAATCCATGAGAACCAAAGGTCTAAATGGTGAGGTTTATTTTCTTCTATTCATAAATGACTACACTGGGATGACATGGATCTTTTTCCTAAAAAAGAAATATGAAACATTTGAGTGTTTCAATATTTTAAGGAATTAGTGGAGAATGAAAGAAAATTAGGATAAAATCTCTTAGATCAAATAATGGAGATGAGTACGCTTCAAATGAGTTTGAGGAGTTTGTGAAAAAAATGGAATCAAAAGACACTTCTCATCCTCCAAGACTCCCCAATAGAAAAAAGTAACAAAAAGGAAAAAAAAAGAATAGTGCAAGAGATGGCCATAACCATGATGAATGATTCTAAATTGTCACACATGTTTTGCACTCAACCCATTCATACTATTGTTCATATACTCAATAGAGGAAAAATCAAACCTGACAGTGGCATGACACCCTATGAAATATGGAAAGGGAGACCTGCTATAGTGAAGCACCAAGGAAAATTTGATTCTAGAACAGATGAAGGAATTTTTATAGGATATGCCACAAGAAGCAAGGCATATAAATGCTATAACTTACGATTACAAAAAATGGTGGAAGGTCTAGACGTAAGGGTAGATGAAGTCATCACACATGAAATTATGTAATATGATGATGATCAACAATCATTTGAACCATTACCATAATACTGACAATAAGAATAACCTGAAGAACAATAAGGACCCAATAAATAATGAAGACTCGATACAAAGGAACCTTCCAGGTATGTTCAAAAGAACCCTTATGAGGACTTAATTATTGGAGATAAAATGTTGGTGTAGGAACAATAAGAAGGTACTTGAGAAACACTGTTGAAGAGGTATGTTTCTTCTTATTGTCAAAAATTGAACCAAACAACCTTGATGAAGCCAAAGTAGATGAATACTATTTTAAGGCCATGAAATAATAACTAAATAAAATTAAGAAGAATCAGACTTGGGAACTTGTTCCAAGGACCAAAAATAATGGCACCAAATGGGTGTTCAGGAATAAGATGAATGAAGATGGACAAGTTGCAAGAATAAATAAAGATTGGTATGCAATGGGGTATGCACAAGTTAAAGGAATAGACTTTAAAGAAACATTTTCTCCATTGGCATGAATGGAAGCAATTAGAATGTTTCTGGTATACACATGTTCCAAAAATATCTTAGTGTATCAAATGGATGTGAAATCTACTTTCTTAAATGGAGAATTGGAAAAATAATTGTATATTAAACAACGAGAAGGATTATCACTCATATAAAATAAGGATTATATCTAAAATTTAAAAAAGTCTTTGTATGGTTTAACAATCACCTCCAACTTGGTACTCAAGACTAGACAAGTACCTACAACAACAGGGTTTCGAAAAGGGAAATGTAGACAGCAATTTGTATATAAAAATTGAGCATGGATACACGATTGTGGTTGAAGTATACGTCAATGATATTATTTTTGGGAGAAGTGATGACAATATCAGTCAAGAATTTGTGCAAAAATTGGAAAAGGAATTTGAAATGTCCATGCTTGGAGAATTATCTATATTTTTGGGACTCCATATATCACAACTAAAAGACAATGTTTTCATTTCTTAGACTAAGTATGTAAAAGAAATGTTGAAAAGATTCAATGTGGAGTATTATAAGCCAATATGTACACCAATGGTGATGGGATGCAAATTAAGTTAAGAGGATGAAGCAAAGGAATTATATCAAAAGATTTATAGATCAATGATTGGAAGTCTATTGTATGTAACTTCCTCATGACTAGACATAATGTAAGCCATAGGGTTGGTTGCAAGGTTCCAAGAGGCACCAAAGGAGACTGCTTATGGATTATACTATCAATGCAGAGAAAGAATGACCTCCTTAGTTCAAATGGTTTGAACTAGAACAAAAAGGAAAAAATACACCACTTTAGATCATACAATTAAAGTATTGGCTAGTGAAGAGATCTCATACCTTATGACTGAAGTTTGTCCTCGCTAGTTGTGCCTTCCAACTCCTTTGTTTTGGTTGATGGTTTATATATGGAGGAAATAAAAAACAACACAAGTGAAAGAAATAATATACTAATGATAGGATCTAAGCAAATACTCAAGGAAAAATGCTCTAAATATTCATATCGAATAAGACAAATATTTATGGGAAAGAAAATGTATTATTGCATTATAAAACAATAAAGGAACAAACTCACAATCATTCCTTGACATTGTGAAGGTCCTTCCAATGGATCCTTTTCCTTAGATCCAAAAGGTATGGCTACCAAAGTATCGACATAACACTCTAAAAATAGAAAAAATACTTTATCATTTAGCTACCTAATTTCTAACCCCTTCCCTGTGGAAAATGGCCTTCATTTATAGGGAAAAAGGGATAAGGAGGAGATGAGAAAATTAAGGGAAAATGATAGGGTGAGATCCCAACAATTCCAGAGGCGGGTAAGATCCACCCAAAATGGGTGGGATATCCATCCATGAGGGTCGAACCGTATTTTCTCCATTCATACAGAGAGTGTCACACCCTACTAAAGAGAAACATGTGAAATTTAGGGGTGTTGCAGTCTATATGAAAGCAAGCTAAAAATTTATCTCAAATTGATAGAATGCAACCTGCGACAATGAAGAGTGTTGCAATTTTTCATATAAAATCCCACGACAATGTTTCCAACTAAGTTGTCTATTAGAATAATCAACCCATAGTTTACCCACTTAGACATTAATTCATTTATTTTTTGTCTTATTTGCCTAGTTCATGTGTCCCACCTTGTGCAAGTTGCTAATTGCCTATCCATAGAGGTCAAACTTGCCATATATGACTCATGTAGCACTTGGGAAAGCCTTAGGAATCAAATCTGCTTTATTCCTGGCCTCCTAGGCACCTATCTTCTTTTTCTGCTTTATTGCCTGCTTTTTCAGTGTTTTAAGGCACATGGGAAAGCTAGACTAGGTGAGGTGAACTTGTTTTTTGTCCTACACATCCTCCTCTCTTTTCTCCATGCAAAAGCATGTATGAGCTTCCATTCCACCACTCTTTAGCTTGCCTATGCCTTTTTTCCAATTCGTGAGCTCCATGACAAATTTGGGATCCAGCTTTTACACCTATGGGGGATTTGCTTATTTTTGGTAAGCCTGCTTTATGCTAGATTTGGATGCTTCCTCATGCATTCGAATTCTTCATGTATTCTATTTATTCAGCAGCCTATGATATTACAGGGTTGGCTATTGTACACTCAGTTAATATAATTTTGTGTTATAGCTCCATATTCAGTCTCTCTTGTTAGCAATTTTGCATGATCAATTGATAATTGTTGTGGGTAAAATTAATCTATTGCTGGCCTGAATTTCTACATGGTATCAGAGCCATTGTAGGTTGTTACTCTCCTTCAAAAATTGTTTTGCAGGTTCGACATCAAGACTAGGAGCCTTCTACTGACAGCCGGGACAGATTTTCTAAAGCTATGGATTCACAGAAAACTATCTTGACTCCCTTCAACTATTTTGAATGGAAATCAGAGATGGAGATCTTGTTGAGAGTGAAAGGCCTCTACAGGGTGACTATGGCAACAGAAGTAGAGCCCAATGCAGCTGCAGAGAATATCAAATGGCACAATCGGAGAGATGAGTCCTATCGCCTCCTATGTCTCAGTATTTCCCGAGACCTCCTTTTCCATCTCGATGGATTAACTTCACCGGATCAAGTATGGGAGAAGCTTTCTGATATTTTTGGAAAGACAGATGAGATGAGGGGACATCAAATTGAGAATGAGCTGATTTCTCTGAGTCCAACAAGCTTTGAATCCCTGCAGCTATATTTCTCCAAGTTCAAAGCACTAGTTTTGCAGCTGAAACAGTGTGGTATTGAAAAGAAAGATGATCAGCTCGTATTGGCCATCCTCTCGAAGCTGGGCCCTGATTATTCAGTCTTTGTTTCGACCTTCTATGCCACAAAACTCATAGCTCGAACCTAGAAGATGCCTAGCCTTGCAGATTTTATGGAATCTCTCACACAAGAACAAGACAAGCTGGTGATGATGGGCACCATCAAACCATCCAAATATCAAGCTTTGATTGCTGGAGATTCGAGGGTGGATTCAAAAAGCAAAAAGAAAGCTAAAAATCCACCTGAGCAAAAGAGAGACAAGAAAAAGTCTCCAGAGGATCAACAAGGTCCCAAGAAAAATACCCAGAAGAAGAAAAACAAAGGTGAAATGAACAAGTGCTCATACTGCTCGAAGGGCAATCACACTGAAAGCTCTTGTATGAAAAATAAGATTGATATGCTGACCCAACTCCTGGAGAAGAATGGCATCTCCCTTCCAGAAAGCTCAAAGAAGCGAGAAGGAGGATCAAGTTCAGATGACAGAGAGAGAGTTCATGCATTGGTTGCTGGCACATCAAGCTCACCCAGTTTTATCATAGATTCTGGAGCTTCAAGACACATGGTTTCGACTAAGGAGGCCTTCTCCTCACTGGATATGTCGAAAGGACCATCTATTGTACTGGGAGATGACTCTCTCACTGAAAGTAAAGGCAAAGGAAGGATAGATCTTGATCATGGTAAGTTCTGCAATGTGCTGTATGTCCCTGGTCTCGCCTCCAACCTCCTGTCAGTGTACCAGATGACCCACACTGGGTCTCCTAAGAAGGTCATATTCTCCCCCGATGAAGTTGAGATCACAGATATTTCAACTGGTAGAGTCATTCCAAAAGGAGTTGCGAATCATGCTTAAAAGGTATACATGTTCTCACACTTCCTACCTTACTCAAACCCCTCTGCTCTTCTCATTCATGCTAATGAAGCCAGCAAGCTGTGGCCTGAAATATTTGGCCATCTAAATTACAAGTATCTGTCTGATCTTAGTGAGAAAGAAATGGTCATAGGGCTGCCCAAGATAAAAATTTCCAAAGGAGTCTGCCAAGGTTGTATCCTAGGAAAACACCCAGAGCACAAATTTGAGAAAGCTAGTCATGAGAGAACCTATGCACCCCTCGAGCTGATTCACAGTGATGTTGCTGGCCCATTCCCTCATATGTCCATGAGTCAGGACAAATATGCACTGACCTTTATTGATGATTTTTCCAGGTATTGTTGGGTTCACTTCATGAAACACAAGTCTGAAGTTTCTGGCCTATTCAAAGTCTTTAAGGCTTTGGTTGAAAACTAGTGTGGAAGGAAACTCAAGGTCCTCAGATCTGAAAATGGTGGTGAGTATGTCAAGTCTGAGTTTATTAACTATTGTGTGGATGCAGGTATTCAGATGCAGCATTCTATCCCTTACACACCACAGCAAAATGGTGTTGCTGAGAGGAAGAACAGATCACTGAAGGAGATGGCAACATGCATGATGGAGGCCAAAACTTTGCCACCAAAGTACTGGGCCGAAGCTATCAACTGTACAGCCTATATACAGAATAGGGTGACTCACAAACAGCTTGATGGCATGACTCCCTTCGAATAATGGAGTGGGCACAAGCCAGATGTGACCCATTTCAGGATTTTTGGCTCAAAGGCTTGGGCTAGGATTCCAACAGAGAAGAGGAAGGCTTTGCAGCCCCA
>LPNX010744277.1:37720-88755 GCA_001517045.1 Pseudotsuga menziesii
AGGAATCAAATATTCTTTATTCCTGGCCTCCTAGGCGCCTATCTGCTTTTTCTACTTTATTGCCTGCTTTTTCAGTGTTTTAAGGCACATGGGAAAGCTAGACTAGGTGAGGTGAACTTGTTTTTTGTCCTACACATACTCCTCTCTTTTCTCCATGCAAAAGCATGTATGATCTTCCATTCCACCACTCTTTAGCTTGCCTATGCCTTTTTGCCAATTCATGAGCTCCATGACAGATTTGGGATCCAGCTTTTACACCTATGGGGGATTTGCTTATTTTTGGTAAGCCTGCTTTATGCTAGATTTGGATGCTTCCTCATGCATTCGAATTCTTCATGTATTCTATTTATTCAACATCCTATGATATTACAGGTTTGGCTATTGTACACTCAGTTAATATAATTTTTTGTTACAGCTCCATATTCAGTCTCTCTTGTTAGCAATTTTGCATGATCAATTGATAATTGTTGTGGGTAAAATTAATCTATTGCTGGCATGAATTTATACACTGTCTAGATGGAAGAAACTTCATAATTCTCATTTTCAAAGTGGATTTTGTCAAAATTAATTCATGAATTGTAGCACGGTTTAAGGTACATGGTTCATCATCATGGTAGTGACAAAATTTCCATGTAACAAAGACACATGTCTAGGATGAAAAAAGACTATTCAGATATCTGAATTGAACCTTGGATTTTTTCTTGTGGTGTCCTTGAAGTAATGACTTGAAACTAACATCCTATATGAATCAAGACTAGGCAGAAAACATTGATGGAAGAAAAAACACAAGCGGAGTGGCATTATTTTTGGGAAAATTTTTAGCATCCTAGATTAGTAAAAAACAATCATCAGTATCACTATCCACACCAGAATCAAAATACATTGCAGCAATTGGATGTTGTGTCTAGGTTATTTAGATAAGACAAACCCTAAAGGACGTCCAGATAGAATTTGATTAACCCATACCAATATTATGTGACAATACAAGCATGATCAACATATCCAAGAATCATGTGATGCATTATAAGACCAAGCACATTCCCATCAACTATCATTTTGTAAGAGAACAAGTCATAAAAAATATTGTCAAGTTAGAATATATTGATACCAAAGAACAAATTGTGGACATATTTATGAAGTCACTTCCAAGAGATACTTTTGAGTATCTTTGATATAAACTGGGAGTAATTCCCCCTCCATATTTATTTGAAATATCAAATGTCTAGTGTAGTAGAAGTAATATAAAAATGCATAAATCCAGGGGGAGTATTTGAAGCAAACATATGTATGGAAGTCCAACACAAAGCTGAAGATAGAGAAAATATGGAATCGTGCATTAAAGGAAATTTTTTTCCATTGATTCCAAAAGGGGAGAAATATCATGAAGCATGCATCAGTGAAAACAAACAAATATGATGTGCATGTAATGATAACATTGAACTGTGCAGAAATAAAAGAGAGCATAAAAGCACTAATAAGCAGATTGCACAGATGAGCAAAGGTTCAAACTGGAAAAAATATAGGAGTACAAAAAGGGGGATCATTGTGCAGTATCCAAAAAGAACAGATAAATTCATGACCTAAAGAAGCACAACTTTATGAAGGATTGACATCAATGCAAAAGAGGGGTATTGTTGAATTTTGATATTGTCATTGATATCAAATGTCAAATAGGAACATGAAGGAAAGAATATTAAAGATAAAATATATGGATGCATTATGAAAATGTATCTTGAAGTAAAACAAGATGAATGCATAACGAACAAGAGAAATGAAGCTTAATTGATATGTGAAGGATATGCATGTTCACTCTTGCATAAACAAGATAAATGAATTTAAGACAAACATAACATGAAGATTCTATGCCAGTTTGAAGAAAATATATGATGAAAGTTAGTTTAAAGAAGCATATGAAATTCAGATTGAAGATGAGTACATCCATATTGCAGAATTACATCCATTTTGAATTGGTACACAAGGTATATGCGTAAGTCCTATATCCACCCAATCATTTTACTACAAGGTAAAAGTCAAAAGAGTTGGATGGACAAAGTTTTAGGAGTGCACAAGAGGTGTGAGAGTAAAATGTGGTTTCCCAAGTATTATAATCCCAAAAGTGTGCAAATACCACTAAGACATGCGACACATATACATAAGAATCCACTAAAGAACAAACACATATGTGAAAATACCACCAAGGTGTTAGACTGGATTATGCAAAAATCCATGTGTTAAATCATGAGAAGATAGACACCGATGAGAGATAGAATGAAGTGGTTATATTAAACAAGAAGAAAGTAAGTACAAATGTTGTTGACTCAAAAGAATCCCATCTTGTGGACACATATTTTGAGCAAGATGTAGTATAAATAGATGTGAAGTGGAAGTGATGAAGCAAGCTTGAAGATGATTTTGATATTATTTTTTGAGTGAGAAAGATTCATATTTTTGGGGATCAGTAGGCTCGTTGAACTAGAAAGAATATATACAACAAAGAACTGAATGCATAGAAAGCATTGAAGAAGATCATTAAAAAATGTGCAGATAAGAAGAGTGCCCAACACTGATATTTGTGAAAGAAGGAACAATGGTTGCAAATTGTTGAGGATAAAAGAATATCGATGTTGGTAGAAGATGTGCATCACAAATACCGCAGATAGCCACATATAAGGAAAGATAGAAAATAACTATAGTTTGGAAGAAGATGAATATTGCAAATACCATTAATAGCCATAAATCTAAAGAAGCAAATAAAAAATATTGCAGATAGCTATAGTCTGTAGTAAACACAAATCACAAATATCACAGAACCTAGTTACAGAGGAAATGGAAGATCACAAATCACAAAAAATTGAAAGGTGAAAATTAGAGAAGTTCATTGTTAGTCGCAGGAAGATGCAGATCAAGAAAACATTGTTGATAGTTGAAAATATGTAAATCAAATAAGTCCACTATTAAGATAACATAGATAAGTGTAATTTGCATATTGTTGAATGTTCAAAAGGAACAGATAGAACAAAGGATGTAGATTGGTGTAAATTTCATATTGTTGAAAGCACGTGAGATGTAGATAGTAGAAAGTACAAAAGATGTAGATAGAATAGAAGATGCAGATCAGAGGGATCACAAAAGGTGATTGAAGAAGTCACAAATTGCATATATTGAACATGACAGCTCTAAAGGATGTAATTGACAAAATCAAAACATAAGTTTATATCAGGGAGAAAAGATAGGGCAAGGAGAGGGAGTTGCAGCTTCCTTCCAATTGGTGTTGGTAAACCGAGTGAGTTAGATATCACAAGCAGGTTGGTTCCTGATAGACAACAATTTGGTGCTTGTGTAATCGAATTTGTATCCCAGTTAGGTTGGTGCTTGTTTCCACAAGTCATTCATTGCACACTGGATATAAGTATTTATAGGTCGGTGCATGGATTTACAAGTTGGTTCTTGCATACAAGTCATGCTGATGCTTGAGCAAGTTGGTTTATCCATGTATTTTTACACTGGTGTTCTATTGGTTGATTGAAATAGAAACTCAAATATATTTTGAAAAGTAAAATTGTTAAATATGTGCTATATATTTCTTCACCCCTCCTCTCAGTATAAATAAGAATTCCAACATGAAAACCCTTGTGCAAAATCAAAGAGAAACGAGATGGAAGTCAACGACACTAATTACAAATTGGACCAAAGTATGTATACTCATGTACTAATCTCATGTAATTGAGATGATAAAATTAAGTAAGTAGATCATAAGAGAAAGACTAGCAGATCTAGAGGGGTTGTGGGAGGGGGGGAGAGATCATGGCTAAGTGCATAGTTGGGAATATTTATGTGAAACCTACAATTATGATGGTGATATGAATACAAGAAATATTTATACATATGAGGATTGATTTCACCAATCAAATCTAACGACTAGAAGAGAGTTCGATGCAAATGCCTCTCATATGGATTATCAATCACACACACATCCCTAGGATACATCAAGAATTCAAAAATGAAAAAAATATATTTATGATTTATAAACATTGAATAAATATTAAAAATTAGAAAACAGGGTCATATTCATAATTAAAAATCAAAAATGTGATTCGTTTAAATTTAAATTTAAAGAAAAATTAAAAATAAAAGATCAAACTTGTCACTAACATGTGTGTTGGAATATCAAGAAATACTAAGAGGGGGGTGAATAAATATTGATCTACCTTATTAAAATTTTACCACTTTTAAAACTAAAATCAACAATAGCAACAGAGCACAATATTTTATCATGGAAACCCACTGGGAAAAACCACAAACACTTTACATTAATGAAAAATTATATTTACAAATATTTCGCAAGCACCAACTTCCTGGATGCGACAACACCCAATATTTTCATCTACGACTGAAGGATGCACCAACACCCCAAATTTTCAGCTACAATTGAAGGATGCACCGACACCCTATTTTACCATGACTATAAGGAAGCTTTGACTTCCTACAGGCTTTTGTTTCCTGCCCTTGTGCCTCCCAACCTCCCTTAAATGATTATGTGTTCTCTGTACTCTCTATATTTGCAATTCTATTTTTACAGAGACACTTAATTTAAATGGATAAATATTTGTTTATATATATTAAATCAAGCCTCTTTTCCTAATAGCCACAACTCTTCATCATGACTTTTTACAAATAAAGATAATTTATAATTAACTTGTCTTTTTAACCTCGCAAGTTTTAACAATATTATTATGAAATATTGGACTTCATTAGACTGGTTAACTTCTGACCATTTATATATTTTGATTTACAACATGTTTTCAATTTTGAATCCGACTGATTTATTTTGATGTCGAAATTCAACTATAAAAATATACTGTGTATTCTAGTGTTTGTGCTCCACCGATTCGGCATCGAATTCGACTTTGAATTTTTCAATTTCGATGAATTGGACTCTGTCAATTACGAAATTTGTCTATTCTGATGCCAAATTGCATTATGTCGAATTTCGACTTACTAATTCAATGTCAAACTCTGAATTCGACTCCAATTCATGACTCTAGTTCTAAGACTATCGACTCTGATTTTGACTAGACTGATAATGGTCGACAACTTCGACTTTGACTGGAAATCATGGACAAGAGGTCGATTTCAACCAACAATGGTTGACAACTTCGAATTGGACTGGTAATGGTTGAAAACTTCAACTCCGATTGAAATTAGTCGACAAGAGTTCAAATTAGAATACTACAATGGTCGGTCAACTTCGACCAACAATAGTCGACTACAACTTGTAATGGTCGACAACTTTGACTCTGATCAGCACTAATCGACAAGAGGTCAACTCCATCTAACAATGGTGGGAAAGAGGTTGACTTTGACTAATAATGGTCCACAACTTCAACCCTGATTAGCACAAATCGATAAGAGATCTACTTCAACTGACAATGATCAGTCGACTTTGACCAATAATGGTCAACAACTTCAACTATGATTGGTAATGGTGGACAACTTGACTCTGACTAAATTACAATAATTCTACACTAGTATTCAGCATGTTAGACTTGTTTCCCCTTTTCCTTTGTTATTATTGAACGTATTTGACATTAATGCCAATCATACCTAACATTATCCCCCTTTTTCATTGATGACAACAGCTCTTTATTTTTCTCCCCCTTTGACATTAATGAAAAAGGATCTTATAACTCCACCTGTCATTTTTCCTACCCCTGTCAACTATATCCACCTTTTGTGACAAAGTGCAATTTTTCAGTTTTCTCCTAAGGAAGAGGGATAACCCCCATCTTCTATCTGAGATAGGAAAAAGATTCCTGAGTCAGTGATTTAGTAAATATTTCTGTAATTTGTTCCTTAGTATCAACATATTCCAATTTCACAACCTTTTGTGATACTTGTTCTCTTAAGAAATGATATTTTATTGGAATATGTTTGATTTGGAGTGCATAAATTGATTTTTGGATATGTTGATGGCACTCTTGTTGTCACAATGTATCACAATTGGTTCTTCATATTTTACAAGTAGACTTTCTAATGTTTGTTTTTTCCAGATGACTTGATTACAACATGATGTAGCATCTATATACTCAGCTTCTGTTATCGAAAGTGAAATGGAGGACTTATTTTTGCTTAGCCATGATACCAAACAATTTCCTAAGTAAAATTTTGCTCCACTAGTGCTCTTTCTATCAACAATACTTCGTGTCCAATCTGCATCAGTACATTCCTTTAGTGAAAAGTCATTTCCTTTTGGATATAATAAACCATACTCCATGTTTATGCTAGAAATTGTTTTCAGACTACGAGAAAACAAGCCAACATAATCTCAAATATTTCAATCAAACAAACTAGGTTTTTAGGGTTTTTAAAGGGTTTTTCTGGTTGTGAAGTTTGGTGACAAGAGGGAATACATTCATAACCCAAATAATAACTAAATCACAAGTAAAAAGACACTGAGATGCATAACACGATAACCATGTATCCAACAGAAAATAACATTGAAGTTCATCCACAAATGGCAAGCACTACAAGCATAAAAACTATAAACCAGCAATGAAATTACCAAGTGTGTAGCTAAACAAGCTATAAATGAAGCCAAAGAATAGACTGAAGGGTAAAAAGGAGCATATGTTTCATAATCAGTTCCTCAAATACACATGAGAGTCATTTACTTAGCTTATCAACAAGTCAAGAGACATCCTCTAGCCAGCCAAAAGTCGAACCCTTAGTTCTCTTTGTGACCTCCCTAAATACTATCTTTCAAAATTCAGTTAGAAGCTAAACCCTAACTGCTTTTCAGCCTACTCATCGAAATGGTCTTATCAAAATACTAATTACAAACGTAAAATATTTTTCAAAAGATAACAAGTAGCTGACTTTGCTAACAATTCTCATAGATCTTTAGCAGCTTTTGCTAACAAAGCTATCCCCTCTAAGGCTTGGGCCTTTCTCTTATCCTTCAGCTACTTTGCTTCCATCTCTGTCATTCTTCTAGTAAGCTCTTCATTTTGTTGTTGTAGATCTCCGATTGTATGTTTTAACCCTGCAAATTGTAACTTTGTATTTATTTTCCTTTTTAAGGCCTCGTTGGAGACTGCAATTAGTTCTTGATAGTGATTATTCACCTCTTCTAGGTCTTCTCTGAGTCTCTTATTAGCTATAATCAAACCATCACTTGTCTCTTTCATATACTTTACTTGATGTTTATACTGTTTGATAGTTCTCTGTAAATTTTCTTTCTCTGAGTCAAATGCCTTGCTTCCTGTTGTACTTTGCAGCT
This sequence comes from Pseudotsuga menziesii, assembly GCA_001517045.1. Lineage (NCBI taxonomy): Eukaryota > Viridiplantae > Streptophyta > Pinopsida > Pinales > Pinaceae > Pseudotsuga > Pseudotsuga menziesii. The sequence goes on from LPNX010744277.1 coordinate 45,000, forward strand.
TATTAGGAAGCCATGGAATGTTAAGTCTTCTGAATATTTCTTCATCTTCAGGCAGCAGCTCTGTAGAAGTATCATGAAAACTTGGGTTTTCTTGAGTATTAGTTTCACCGAGAACTTTTTCATCAATCAACAGTTTGTTTTCTGAATAAGAAACCTCTATTTCATCTTTTTTTTGTTCCTTTAACATTTGACCTCGTATTTCCAAAAACACAGCAGACAATTTGGTCTCAGTGAGGCTATATTTTCATCTGTTGTCAATGCTTTTTTGCCTTTGCTGTCACCCTTGCCAAAATCCAGCTTTTCATCAGAGGAAGAATTATCAATCACAGTTATCCCTTCTGTATTCAACTTAGGGTTTAGTAATTTCTTCATGTTTAGCCTTAATTTCTTTCAGGGTCTAGTCTTGGGTCTCCAGCCTGGAGCAAGCTCTCCTACCATTTTTAAAATTTTTCCTTGATGGATGACAGAGGCAAATTCCTTAACTTTGAGCTTCTTTTTCTTTGATACTGCTATCCTATCCTCCTGACTGTAAAACTCCTTTTTTGTGCCAACCCTAGTCTTATCAATGACAGTAAGCTTATCCTCTTCCAACAAGTATGTTTCATCTTCAGACAAGACTGTAATTGGACTTTTCTTTTGGACTTTAGTGTTTTCTTCATCACCTTAAATCTTCTCTGTAAGTATAATAATTTCATCAACGAATGTTTTTGCTGGTGCTTCATTCTAAACAGGCTGAGTCACCTTGTGAATAAATTGCAAATTTTTGTTCTCACTGTCATCTGGATGCTGCTTAGATTCACAATCTTCTTTTGCAGGTTCTGCAACTTCCTCTAATTTGACACATTCTTCATCTTCAACCTTCACTTTTTGTCTTAATTTTCTAATCAAGGTTTGTCCCTTATCAACTTGCTTTCTGGTAGACTGTCCTTCTTGGCTATTTTGGAACCCTGACCAAAAGAGAAAGTATTCCCAAGTCTTTCCTTCTTTCTACAGAACACTATTAATAATAAGTTTGATAAGTCCATGGTGAAATATGGACTGTATAGTATGGTCTTGGTGTTCTTTGATTTTTCTAGACATCTTGTGTAAGCTCTTTAGCAGGAAGAAAGGCAGATTCATCTTTGATTCACCACTAAGGTGTTGAAGGAACCTGAAATGATACTTGAAAACGAAGGCATACCTTCCTTCACATGTAATGTAACTTTGTAGAACCTTGATAGGTTCTACCCATTCAGCTCTGAAGTTATGGATGGGCACTCCCTTGCCCCAATCTGGAACAATACCAGGCAATAGATACCTTTGTGCATTGAAAGTAAATGGCACTTTCTTAAACCAAATTTCTCCTTCATTTTTGACCCCTGTTGCTTCAGCCACCAAATCTGTAGTCAATTTGAACTTCAAAGTATCAAATGATACTATATCTTTGTTATAACACTGAGCAAACCTGTGAGAGACTTCAGCATTATATCCATCAATCTTTTTTAAAAATTTCAACCATCCAGCATTTTCAAAGAGTTCAGCACATCCTGGAAATTTGTCTATCCAACTGAGCTCAGTGGGATCGGCCCTATTAGTCTTCCCACTCCTCTTCATCTTCTGTGTGGTTTTCAAAACCTATTAGTAACCTCGCAGCCTATTTTCTTCAAGTTTTCACAGTCTTGGTAGTCAATTTTCCTTTTGAACTCTTACAGGCTGCTTGTCCTCAATTTTACACAATCTATTCTATCATCAATTTAGGAAATACTTTGTGCCAAGTTTAAATGTTTTGGGTTAACCAAAACAACAAAAATATCTAACAGTGTTGTTCTGAACCTTACTAACATCAAATGATGCTCATTTAGACTTTTGGACTAAAATCTCACCATTGGAAGTTTGTTGAATAAATAAATTCATGTTTTCCTCTAACAATTTGACATCTTAAGGCTTAGCAGAAAAAACCCCAATTTTAACAGGTCATGACCAGGGTCACGTGAGATACCTCATTGAACGCTTAATGCGAGTGCTATAAGTTGATTCCTGGACTGGCTAGATGTCGAATTTAACGCTCCAGGTGTCTTCAAATCTCCAACTCACTTCTAACCGTCATGCTGGGAAACCCTAATTCCTCCTTCAACTGCCAAATTCCTGATTTTTAAGCAATGTGTCTCCACCTCGGCGTCCACCAGCTTCGTAATCTTCATTTTGAGAACCTCCTGCCAGAAATCATGCCTCATTCCACTTTTGTCTTGATTTGCCACGCATTTGCATAAAACTATCACCATCTCTCTCACATGATGACCAACACCTATTAATATGATTATCCTGGCCAGACACGTATCAAACCTGCTTATTGATGTGATTAGTCACCTTAGGAACAAAATCGTTGAAGAAATCGGCATGCAAAATGACAAATTGAGCACTCGCGACTTTCTTGTAGCGCGCCAGTTCACTATTTTTTCCTTTGTGCTACAAGAAAGTTCAAAAATATAATTTGTGTTATTTGATCAATAATCCAACTTTAAAACTAGGTTTATATGATTAAACCTTGGTCTTAGTGCTATTCTTGGAACCATTAATCAAAATATACTCTATAGAACCCTTCAAGACATAGGAAGAAACAAAAATGATGAAAACCTAAAGGCATAAACTCAAAATTGAATTCTAAACCAAAATTTCCTAGAAGTAAGCAAATCAAGCTTCAAAAACACAAACAAAATTTAAGACTGAAGAAAACAAATTCATGACTTAACATCTGGCTCCTGCTGTGGGATGAAAGTCTTCCTTGTGAGGCTTCAAGAACCTGTAGACCAGTGCCTTCGTTTTTGCTACCTACTAGTATGCAAAATTTCCATTGGGTTATGGAGTCCTTATTGTGTTTTACTCACACCGATATATACAATGAAAAAGTAAAATTCCCCTCAAAAACTGTATAAATGCTTGAGGAATCGTCCATTGATTGGACTTGACAATTCCTCGCCTTCCAAAGACTGCAGGACAAAAGTGTTAATTTCCAAAATTTTAGACACTAGGAAAGGGCCAAACCAGAGATTATCAAATTTGCCATGTTTCCCTTTGTTCTCTTTCCTGGCATCCCACCTCATATCCATATCACCAATTGAGAAAGTGTTATCTTTGATTTTCCTATCAAATTTGTTTTTAATCTTCAATCTGTATAACTATGCCTTTTCTTCCACTTTTTCCCTATTTTGCTGCAACTCTATCATCTCATAAATCCTTCTCTGCATATCAATTGGTTCTTCCTGACAATTTTGAAAAACCTTCATCGCTGGAATGCCCAATTGAACAGGAAAAACTGCATCTGTACCATACACTAATTGGAAAGGGGAAGTTTCAATTGCTTGTTTGACTGTTATTCTATTAGCCCATAATGCATACTTCAGCATAGAATCCCATGATCTCTTATTATGCTTTAGTAACTTTCTGATACTCTGAATGATTTTTTTATTTGAGGACACAGCTAAACCATTGCCTTGGGGATAGTAAGGAGTTGAATGTTTCAGCAAGATACCATTATTTTCGCAAAATGATTCCATTGCCTTAGACTTAAAATCCTTTGCATTGTCTGTTACTATTTTCTGAGGAAACCCAAACCTACTGAGGATATTTTCTTCAATAAATTCCATAATCACTTTATTTGTGGCATTCCTAGTAGGGATAGCTTCCACCCATTTGGTAAAGAAGTCTGTTGCAGTCAGAATCCACCTGTGTTGTCCTGAGGAAGATGGATTTATCTCTCCTATAAATTCAAAACCCCATTGCTGGAAAGGAGCACTTACTGCAATAGGCTTTAGGGGCATTGACAGCAATTTTTGTTTGCCAGCAAACTTCTGACAAGGGATACAGGCTCTTACCTGCTGATATACATTTGCAAACAAAGAGGGCCAATAGTACCCAGCTCTTAAAATCTTGTATGCTATTTCCTTCCAGTACTTGTGACCTCCACAAACACCCTCATGAGATTCAGAAATCACTCCTTTAATTTCAGATTTATCCAAGCATCTGAGTAGAATACCACCTGGGTCCTTCCAGAATAACTGCTCTTCTACTAAACAATACTTAGTAGTTCTTAGCTTTAAAGATCTAGCAGCTTTCCTATCTAAATGCTCAGTACATTGCAAATATAACAGAAAATACACAATGTCTACGTACCATGTGGATGTTGAATAATAGTCCATAATCTTCTCTTTTCCCAACATTACTTGGTCTTCTTCCTGAGCTAGCTCTTCAGCTATCACATGCAATCCCAGAGCTTGACAATTTGATTCAGCTAGCAGCTTGGCTAAACCTTGTCCCTTGACTATTTTGGTAGGTTTGATATCTACATCATACTCTATGATTTTAGCAATCCACCTGCCTCTTTTCCCCTCACTATCAGGTTGTGTTAAAACATCTGTTACAGCAGCATTAGGCACATATGAAATAACTTTAGAATGCAAAACATAGATTCTGAAAAACTTTAAATCTTTTACCAAAGCATAGGCCTGTTTTTCTAAGATACTATATTTTAATTCAGAATCTCTGAGAGTTTTGCTGAAGAATGCAATAGGTTGCTCTAGACCCTCCTTATTCTTCTGCAATAGAATAGCTGCTAGTGTATCCTCTGATGCAAATGAGAATGTTAGAAATTCTCTGGTAAAATCTGGACTTACTAATACAGGGGATTCAGTAAGAGCCATTTTGATTTTTTCAAATGCATTCTTTGCTTCAGTGGTCCACTTAACCTCTTGATCCTTTTTTAGCATGGTTGTAATCTGCTTGATAGTCTCAGCAAAGTTTGGTATAAACCAACGCAAAAAGTTGATTTTACCAATGAAAGATTGGACATCCTTTTTACTCCTAGGTAAAATTATTTTTCAATATAGCTTTTACCCTTTCAGGGTCAATCCTTATACCATCAGCAAAAACTAAATGACCAAGTAATTTACCTTCCTGTACAGCAAAGTATGACTTCTTTGGATTCAAAGACAATCCAAATTTTCTGCATTTTAAGAAAGTTTGTTTCAAATGCTTTAGATCTAATTGTGAAAAAACAGTAATATCATCTAAGTAAATTACCACAAACTTGTCCTTTTCTCCAACAAAAGCTATATCCATAGCCCTCTGAAAAGTGGCTCCAGCGTTCATTAGACCAAAAGGCATCTTATCATACATGAAAGTTCCCCAAGGAGTGGTAAAAGTTGTTTTCTCCTTATCATCAGGATGCATAGAAATCTGATTATACCATGAGAAACCATCAACCATAGATATCCTCTGTGCCCCGACCACTTTCTGCAATATTTCCTCAATTTTAGGCAGAGGATAATTATCCTTTAGTGAAGATCTGTTCAAATTTCTAAAGTCAACACACAGTCTGATTTCTATGTTCTTTTTCCTAATAGGAACTAGATTAGCCACCCATGAAGAGTACATGAGGGGCACTATGATCTTGGCATCCAATAACTTCTTCACCTCTTTTTCAATAACAGGAAACAAGGCTGGATTAATCCTCCTTAATTTCTGACGAAAAGGTTTAACATTTGGTTTTAAAGGGACTTTATGTTGTATAATTCTTGTATCATATGTTCTCAATTCTTCATAAGACCATGCAAAAACATCAACCTGTTCCTTTAATAATTTTATGTACCTGTTTCTCTGTTCAGCTGTAAGTGCTTTTGAAATTTTTACCATTCTAGGATGTTCTGCAGAGCCAATGTTACAATCCACCACATTCTCTTCTGAGGACTGAACAACAGGTCTTAAGAGTGTATCATCTTTTGAAAATATCATTTCCAAAGGTACCAAACCTTTTGAGATGAAATTACGTTTTAATTCAATGATTTTGTGTCCAGCTGTCTCATTTTCAGCAATCTCTTCTACCTCTCCATCCCCTTCATCTTCCTCTTGATCAATCAGGGAATTAGAAAACTCATGTGTAATCTCTAAAAACCTTTTAATTTCAATGTCATCCTCAAACACTCTCCACTGCTTTACATTATCAGGTACAAATGGTCAGTACCTAACTTCAATGGGATACCTCAACTGTGTAGTTTTGGGGATTATAAAGTGTGTAGTAGCCAAGGCCAACGAATCTACAGTATGATTATGATCTCTTGGAATATAAGTAATGTTAAAGGCCACAAAATAATTCTCAATCATATGCCATACCTCATTTCAATAAACCTTCAGCAAGTCCTATTTCACTTGATAGTTGTTCTTCACCTGTTGAACAATTAATTTGGAGTCGCCAAATGCAGAAATATGTTGAATGCCCAAATCTTTTGCAGCCTTCAATCCTAACAGCAAAGCTTCATATTCAGCAGTATTGTTTGTAGTAATGAATTCTAATTTATACATCAGCTTCACCGTTTCACCCCTAGGAGATATGAGAAGAACCCCTACTCCAGCACCTTCTTTGTAAGAGGATCCATCAAAGTATAATTGCCAAAGCTCATCCTCCTATTCCCTGCTACATTTTACTGGTTGTTCCTTTTCAACCTGTAATAGACCAGCAGTATTGTCATCATCGCTAAATTGTAACATGCAAGCACCCAAATCTTTATCAACAGCATACAGATGGTGGTTAGTAGGGTTCTTGTCATCTGTCACAATATAGGCAAACTGAAGCTCTCTGTACAACATTCTGTTTTCTCCTCCAAATACAGGAATAGTAGCATATGATAAATCCATTTGTAAGGTTCCACCAACTTTCCTTGCCCAGGATCTAGAGAGAAGTAACCCAAATTTAGGTGTAATATCAGCTACCACTACATCCATGATTACACTTTTCATGGGTAATTGAGCCAAACTGACAACCATGTCCTTAATTACCCCTAAACACTTCACAGCTCGTGAATCAAATGCATAAAGATCATGATAGGGTTTAGTTATACTCAGACCTAAATCCTCCATAACAGCCTTAAGCATTAAATTGTGTGATGCTCCTGAATCTAACAAACAATTATGTATTATTTGTTCATGGACTGTCAAAGTAATGTAAAATGGAGGTGAAGCACCTGCTTCATTCTCATTTTTTTTCAGTCAAGGCTAATCCGATAAAAATATTAGGATTTTCTTCTTGCAAATTCACTGTATCAGAAATAGCCTGAGTGTTTGCTGAATTAATCATTTTAAGAACTGATTCTTTATAGGAAGGATTTTTCATTAGTTTAGTTAAAGGTACAGGAATCTTTAACTTGCCTAATTCATTTTCCAGGCTGAAATTTTGCACAGTTTTATTTACATCTTCAACCTCCATGTTCTTCCTTTGTTTTTCTGACACTTGTCTTTTCTCAAACACAGGATCAGATTGTTGCTTAGCAGGAACAACTACCTTCTTCTTTTGTCTTTGTACTACTTGTTTTGGTCCTGACCTCAGATTCACAGTATTCTTGAGTTCATTTTGACAGACATCAGCAGTTATAGCAGTCATTTTCAGACTCAAATCATCCTCTGTATCAAACATATCAGCATCATAGCATTCTGTGTTTAAAAACTCCTCTTCAGTGACAAAACCCTCAACAGCCTTTCTCCGAAATGGTTCATATCTTGATCTGTGTCTTCAAATAGCACTTCTTCATCAATCTCCTCTTCATCAACAACATTATTCTGAAGAGGTGGTGGTACTATTTGGTCCTGAGTTTCTCTCCTTTCCCACTGAATATCATTATTCCTTTGTTCTCTAGGTATGAAACAGGGAGCAAATTGTCTTCTAAATTGGTCCTGATTGTTAGGGTTTCTTTCACCTTCTTGAACAGGCTTGCTGGAATTTTTCTCGAGTTCTAATTTGTTTAATTTTGTAGTCAAAATCTTCACCAACTTGGCCATCTCATCAATTTTCCCTTCTGCAGAATGAGAAGCTAAACCTCCAGGGGCTGCTTCTTTCTTCCCTTTCTTGTCATACATCTGCTGAGTTGTTTCCTTCTTTAATCTATTAGAAGCCAATATGTTAGACTCCACCTCCAATGTTGCATCCTACATATTCAGTAAAGAAACAGGTCTTCTTTCTCTTAGTAGTAAGGAAAATTCGTGGTCAAAAGCATTTGCATATGTAAGTTTTGCAGATGTTTCTGAAGGCTTTATCTCTGCAGGAATTCTGTTGTACATTTTGTTGAATATCTTTGAAAAGTCTGCAATATTTTCATCCTTCTTTCTCCTAAGGGCTCCAAACTCAGTTATGTAATAAGTATGGTCTTTGGTGTCACCCCATTGTCTCATGAAGAGGTCTTTAAGCTCTTCAATGATGGTGATAGAGTTAGCAGGCAGCTCCCTAAACCATTTTCTAACATCTCCATCAAGGCTCTGCACAAACATTCTCATCCATACGTCTTTGGCTTCGATGTTTTGGTTGGAAGCATAGCTAAGAAAAGCTTCCTAGTGTTCTTCAGCTGTAGTTTCACCCTGTCCATTAAACCTAGGCAAATATTTCTGATAGTCACCTCCGAGCAGTGCATTCAAAGGATGAGGCAAAACTAATGGTGCGTATCTGGCTACAACCATTCGGTCCTCATGTCTATAGGCTGATTTTGGGCTGCCATTTTATGGCTAACTGACTTCGGTGATGGAGAGGTTTGGCTGGAACCTGGATGAAAGGGATTTTTACCTACTTTCAACTGAAATAGAGGTATCTTCCCAGGAGAAACTGTTTTAGCTTTTCTGAAACATTGAGGATCAGTGAAAATTTGGAAGTTACTAACAGGAATTATAGGCTTTAACTAAGGTGAAGTTTCTTCTTCTTTTCTCAGCATAGATGAAGGTGATGAACCATCTAACTGGTCAGGGTCACATAGGGATGGTAATGACCAAGACCTTCTAATATTCCTTGTTATTTTCAATATTTGTTCAGGATCTGTAACACCCAACTGCAATGGTGAAATAAGTCTATTTCTAGTTCTAATTCCCCTAGTAGCCACTGTGACAAACTGGTGAAAAGTAGTCTTCAAGATATGATGGTTTAAGTTCACCTCTTAAAACCAGTGAAATGATAAGTATCCCAGGGAAAAATCTGTTTTCAACTTCGTTCCCCGGCAACGGCGCCAAAGATGTTTATGCCATAAATTGTTTCTAGACTATGAGAAAACAAGCCAACATAATCTCAAATATTTCAATCAAACAAACTAGGTTTTTAGGGTTTTTGAAGGGTTTTTCTGGTTGTGAAGTTTGGTGACAAGAGGGAATGCATTCATAACCCAAATAAGAACTAAATCACAAGTAAAAAGAAACTGAGATGCATAACACAATAACCATGTATCCAACAGAAAATAACATTGAAGTTCATCCACAAATGGCAAGCACTACAAGCATAAAAACTATAAACCAGCAGTGAAACTACCAAGTGTGTAGCTAAACAAGCTATAAATGAAGCCAAAGAACAGACTGAAGGGTAAAATAGAGCATATGTTTCATAATCAGTTCCTCAAATACACATGAGAGTCATTTACTTAGCTTGTCAACAAGTCAGGAGACCTCCTCTAGCCAGCCAAAAGTCGAACCCTTAGTTCTCTTTGTGACCTCCCTAAATACTATCTTTCAAAATTCAGTTAGAAGCTAAACCCTAACTGCTTTTCAGCCTACTCATCAAAATGGTCTTATCAAAATAGTAATTACAAAAGTGAAATATTTTTCAAAACATAACAAGTAACTGACTTTGCTAACAATTCTCATAGATCTTTAGCAGCTTCTGCTAACAAAGCTATCCCCTCTAAGGCTTGGGCCTTTCTCCTAGATTTCAGCTGCTCTACTTCCATCTCTGTCATTCTTCTAGTAAGATCTTTATTTTGTTGTTGTAGATCTCTGATTGTATGTTTTAACCCTGAAAATTGTAACTCTGTACTTCTTTTGCTTTTAAGGCCTCTTTGGAGACTGCAATTAGTTCTTGATAGTGATTATTCACCTCTTCTAGTTCTTCTCTGAGTCTCTTATTAGCTATAATCAAACCATCACTTGTCTCTTGCATATACTTTACTTGATGTTTATAATGTTTGATAGTTCTCTGTAAATTTTCTTTCTCTGAGTCAAATGCCTTGCTTCCTGTTGTACTTTGCAGCTCATTAGGAAGCCATGGAATGTTAAGTCTTCTGAATATTTCTTCATCTTCAGGCAGTAGCTCTGTAGAAGTATCATGAAAACTTGAGTTTTCTTGAGTATCAGTTTCACCAGGAACTTTTTCATCAATCAACAGTTTGTTTTCTGAATAAGAAACCTCTATTTCATCTTTTTGTTGTTCCTTTAACATTTGACCTCGTATTTCCAAAAACAGAGCAGACAATTTGGTCTCGGTGAGGCTAGATTCTTCTTATGTTTTCAATGGTTTTTTCCTTTACTGTCACCCTTGCCAAAATACATCTTTTCATCAAAGGAAGAATTATCAATCACAATTATCCCTTCTGTATTCAACTTAGGGTTTAGTAATTTCTTCATGTTTAGCCTTAATTTGTTTCTGGGTCTAGTCTTGGGTCTCCAGCCTGGAGCAAGCTCTCCTACCATTTTTAAAATTTTGCCTTGATGGATGATAGAGGAAAATTCCTTGACTTTGAGCTTCTTTTTATTTGATACTACTATCCTATCCTCCTGGTTGTAAAACTCCTTTTTTGTGCCAACCCTAGTCTTATCAATGACAGTAAGCTTATCATCTTCCAACAAGTATGTTTCATCTTCAGACAAGACTGTAATTGGACTTTGCTTTTGGACTTTAGTGTTTTCTTCATCACCTGAAATCTTCTCTGTAAGTATAATCTTTTCATTAATGAATGTTTCTGCTGGTGCTTCATTCTGAACAAGCTGAGTCTCCTTGTGAATAAATTGCAAATTTTTGTTCTCACTGTCATCTGGATGCTGCTTAGATTCACAATATTCTTTTGCAGGTTCTGCAACTTCCTCTAATTTGACACATTCTTCATCTTCAACCTTCACTTTTTGTCTTAATTTTCTGATCAAGGTTTGTCCCTTATCAACTTGCTTTCTGGTTAACTATCCTTCTTGGTTATTTTGGAACCCTGACCAAAAGAGAAAGTATTCCCAAGTCTTTCCTTCTTTCTGCAGAACACTGTTAATAATAAGTTTGATAAGTCCATGGTGAAATATGGATTGTATAGTATGGTCTTGGTGTTCTTTGATTTTGCTAGACATCTTGTGTAAGCTCTTTAGCAGGAAGAAAGGCAGATTCATCTTTGATTCACCACTAAGGTGTTGAAGGAACCTGAAATGATACTTGAAAACGAAGGCATACCTTCCTTCACATGTAATGTAACTTTGTAGAACCTTGATAGGTTCTACCCATTCAGCTCTGAAGTTATGGATGGGCACTCCCTTGCCCCAATCTGGAACAATACCAGGCAATAGATACCTTTGTGCATTGAAAGTAAATGGCACTTTCTTAAACCAAAGTTCTCCTTCATTTTTGACCCCTGTTGCTTCAGCCACCAAATCTGTAGTCAATTTGAACTTCAAAGTATCAAAGGATACTATATCTTTGTTATAACACTGAGCAAACCTGTGAGAGACTTCAGCATTATATCCATCAATCTTTTTTTTAAAGTTCAACCATCCAGCATTTTCAAAGAGTTCAGCAGATCCTGGAAATTTGTCTATCCAACTGAGCTCATTAGGCTCGGCCCTATTAGTCTTCCCACTCCTCTTCATCTTTTGTGTGGTTTTCAGAACCTGTTAGTAACCTCACAGCCTATTTTCTTCAAGTTTTCACAGTCTTGGCAGTCAATTTTCCTTTTGAACTCTTACAGGCTGCTTGTCCTCAATTTTACACAGTCTATTCTATCATCAATTCAGGAAATGCTTTGTGCCAAGTTTAAATAATTTGGGTTAAACACAGCAAAAAAAATATCTAACAGTGTTGTTCTAAACCTTACTAACATCAAACGATGCTCATTTAGACTTTTGGACTAAAATCTCACCATTGGAAGTTTGTTGAATAAATAAATTCATGTTTTCCTCTAACAATTTGATATCTTAAGGCTTAGCAGAAAAAACCCCAATTTTAACAGGTCATGACCAGGGTCACGTGAGATACCTCATTCAATGCTTAATGCGAGTGCTAGAAGTTGATTCCTGGACTATCTAGATGTCGAATTTAATGCTCCAGGTGTCTTCAAATCTCCAGCTCACTTCTAACCGTCACGCTGGGAAACCCTAATTCCTCCTTCAACTGCCAAATTCTCAATTTTTAAGCAATGTGTCTCCACCTCGACGTCCACCAGCTTCGTAATCTTCAGTTTGAGAACCTCCTGCCGGAAATCGTGCCTCATTCCACTTTCTGTCTTGATTTGCCACGCATTTGCATAAAACTGTCCCAATCTCTCCCACATGATGACCAACACCTGTTAATATGATTATCCTGGCCAGACACGTATCAAACCTGCTTGTTGATGTGATTAGTCACCTTAGGAATGAAATCGTTGAAGAAATCGGCATGCAAAATGACAAATTGAGCACTCGCGATTTTCTTGTAGCACGCCAGTGCATTATTTTTGCCTTTGCGCTACAAGAAAGTTCAAAAATCTAATTTGTGTTATTTGATCAATAATCCAACTTTAAAACTAGGTTTATATGATTAAACCTTGGTCTTAGTGCTATTCTTGGAACCATTAATCAAAATATACTGTATAGAACCCTTCAAGACATAGGAAAAAACAAAAATGATGAAAACCTAAAGGCATAAACTCAAAATTGAATTCTAAACCAAAATTTCTTAGAAGTAAGCAAATCAAGCTTCAAAAACACAAACAAAATATAAGACTGAAGAAAACAAATTCATGACTTAACACTCCATAAAACCTTTTAGATATCTAAAGATTCTTTTTACTATTGGCACATGTGTTTTTTTAGGGGGTGATTGGAATCTAGAAACTAAGCCTATTGACTACATCACATCTGGTCTTGTAGCTGTTACATATAGTAGGCTACCAATCATTGACCTATACATGGTATGATATACTTCATAAGACTCATAATTCTTGCTTAATTTGCAATATGTGACCATAGGAATACTAATTGGTTTTGAGTCTTCCATTTTAAACTCTTTCAACATGTCTTTGATATATTTAGTTTAAGAGATGAAGATCCCTTTTTATTTTTGAGAGACTTGTAAACCAAGGAAGAATGTCAGTTCACCCAATATTGACATTTCAAATTCCTTCATTTTTGAATCAAACTTTACACTGAGAACCTATAGATCACTTCCAAAGATGATATCATCTACGTAGACAACAACAATGATCGTGTTTTTGTCTTCAAACTTAATGTAGAGATTGTTGTCAGTGGCTCCTCTTTTATAACCTTGTTGTTTCAAGTAATTGTCCAGTCTTGAGTACCATGCTCTTGGGGCTTGTTTGAGACCATAGAGTGCCTTTGTTAGTTTGCAAACATAATCTTTGTTTTCTGGTAAAAGTAAACCTTCATATTGTTCAACATAAACTTCTTCTTCAAGTTCTCCATTAAGGAATCCAGATTTTACATCCATTTGGTATACTTTGAAGTTTTTATAGCATGCAAATGCTAAAAACATTAGAATGGCTTCAAGCCTTTCCACAGGTGCAAAATTTTCTTCAAATTCAATACCTTCTATTTGAGCATATCCCTTGCATACTAGTTTGTATTTGTTTCTTATGACTTTACCATCCTTATTAACTTTGTTTTTGAAAATCCATTTGGTCCCAATAACGTTCTTGCATTTTGGTCTTGGGACACATTCCCACGCTTGTCTTTTCTCTATTTGGTTCAATTTATCATTCATGGCGCAGATCCAATCATTATTTTTTCCAACCTCTACAAAGGTTTTTGGATTAACCGACGATACTAATGCTTGTTCTTGAAACATTAGTCTTCTTCTTGTACTAACTACTGCATCTTTGTCACCTATGATTAGAGTTTCAAGATGATTCTTTTGAATTCTTCTAGATGTCATTTTTGTATCAGATCTAGAAGAGTCTTCATATTCACTTTCTTTCTTCGTAGAATTTTTTTTTCTCTTCTTTTAAATACTCCTCCTTTTGAGAATTCATATTTTTCTTCATCATAAGTTTCTTTATCGTCCTCATTTTCTTGAACTTTACTTTTTCTTGGTTTGGTGTCATCAACAATTACACTTGCACTTTCTATGATCTTGTTTAATCTTAGATTGTAGCATATTTATGTTGTTTTGGTAGATTAATATCCAAGAAATATGCCTTCATCTGTCTCGAAGTCAAATTTCCCAAGATTATCATCATCTCTCTTTATTGAGAACTTACTTCCAAAGGCTCTAATGTATTTTATTGATGTTGGTCTACCAAACCAAAGCTCATAATGTGTGTTTTCACTATTCACTTTGAGTTGTCCTTTGTTCTATATATAAACAATTGTGTATATTGCTTGCTAAATGATAATGAATATAAGGCTATAGCTACTCACAGTAAAAATGGTAGAAACGAAAGGAAGATTCAAGGATCACCTTCCATAAGACCACCAGACTTCAAAAGGAGTAAGAGACTTAGAAGTGATTACTCATCCTTTGAATGTTATTCATGTCATAAGATGGGACACGTTGCTAGGCATTGTCCTCTTAAGAAATATAAAATCAATAAGAAGAACCAAAAGTACTATGGAAATTAAGCCTAAGCTTAGATCAATTGAACTCGCAAAATTGCTTAAAAACTATGCAAGAAACACTGAAAAAGAGATTGAATATGTTGAATAACATAAACTGTTGTTGATATTAATTTACATAATCCATAATTAAATAGATAAAGGTTTCTCATGATGTATATACTCCAACGATTTGAAATCATTAGGATGTTATTCGAATCAGTACAAAAGCAGGCTTACTAAACTAGTCAAAATCCCCCATAGGTGCATAAAGCACTTTCCAAACCAATCAAGATGCTCACGAATTTGATGAATCAGTAGGCACAGCTCATAAGTGAAGGGAGGTGAGTTGGTGCAAAAAACAAGGTAGTCTACCTTAAAACTAGCTTTAGCTTTTGCCTTAAAACTGCAGAAAAGTTGGAAACTCCTGAAAAAGAAGAACTATGCACTTTTTAATATTGGGAGACTGTAGAGTTGTCATAATATTATCCAACATATTTCTAATTCATTCCAGGAGATATTTTGGGAAGGTTTGACCTCAAAAATGGAACTGGGTGCAAACTAGCTAGTGTAGGACCTACGAATTTAATCAAAAAGATTAATTATTTTATCCTAAGTCTTGGGATGGTTTTTTATTATTCCAACACCGCCTCTTAATCCTGGATTTATGTACAATATCATAAAAATATCAGATATATAGGGCCTATAAACAAGGCTTAGTCACCCTTTACCTATTGATTTTCCATATAAAACAAGGAAAGAGGCAAAACCACAAGGGGA
Source organism: Pseudotsuga menziesii (assembly GCA_001517045.1). Lineage (NCBI taxonomy): Eukaryota > Viridiplantae > Streptophyta > Pinopsida > Pinales > Pinaceae > Pseudotsuga > Pseudotsuga menziesii. The sequence goes on from LPNX010744277.1 coordinate 60,333, forward strand.
AAATCCTCCCTCAAACATAGACATCAACAAAAATGTATAAAAAATGGTCTTCAATCTGTATTCACCACATGATCATCTATCTCAATCAATGACTTTATATTGCTGGAATTCCTCTCAAAAAACATCTTGGTGAATATGTCTACAACTTGCTCAGATGATGCGCAAGAGTGCAGATCAATAACCCCATCATGCACAAGTCGTCAAATGTAGTGCATATGGATCTTGATGTGTTTGGCTTGCTTCCTCAATAATGGATCGGTTGAGAATTCGAATGGTACTTTGGTTTTCATAATAGATGACTGTAGAAGTCTCTGACTTGATCCCAAACTCTCCAAGTATTCCCTGCAACCACAAACATTGAGTAGTTGCATTCACAACTCCTTTGTACTCTGCCTCTATAGATAAAATGAAATTGCACTTTGTTTCTTACTTGACCAGCTGATTGGTCCATCTACAAGGATAAAAACATATCCATAATTTTATTTCCTATTAGTGTTATCACCTTCCCAATCAAATTCAATAAAACCAACTAACTCTAGGCTAGATTGTGCAACATAGTGAATCCCATGATTTTGTGTTCCTTGTACAAATTTTAGGATTATTTTTGCTGCACTCCAATGGATGTCATGAGAATGATCCATGTATCTAGAATTCACACTCACTGCATAATATATATCAGGTCGAGTATGATTCAAATAAATAATACAACCAACCAGTTGCCAATACAATTTGTTTTTTTCCAATGGAGTTTACTATGCTTCTTCAAGCTTAACTCCTGAAAGGAAATGAGTCTTGTTTGGCTTGCAACCCTTCATTATGAACTTCTTTAGTCAATCTGAAGCGTACATGGACTGATGTACCTTGATTCCAAGATCCGATTGAGAAATATCAAGCCCCAAAAAATGGCTTAACAATCCCAAATCAGTCATAGAGAAGGCATGGTTCATTGCATCCTTCAAGGAGGCAATTTCTTTCTTGGAACTTCATGTGATCAAAAGATCATCCACATACAATAAAAAAATGGTTAAATAACCATTAATCAGCTTGAAATAGACATTTGGATTAGACTTTCATCTACAATAGTTCAGTGATAGAAAAAATCCATCAATCTCGAAATACAATAGATCTATCATGGAAGCAGTCAAAGCAATGATCCATGATCAAGATATACCAATGCATTTATGGGAAGAAGCAGAAAGAACTGTAGTCAGAATAGAATATCTCATAGTTATCTTGGAAAAAAAACCACAGAAGAAATGTTCACTAGTGAAAATCCCGAAGTAATCCACCAAAATATATTTGGTTGTCTCGTATACTTACATTTTCCAAAGGAGAAAAGATCAAAATTGGACTCTTCAAGAAAGAAGGGAATATTTGTTGGATACAGTGAACATTCAAAAGATTATAAAATCTATATTCCAAGTCTCTGTCAGATCAAGATCAATAGAGATGTTATATTTGATGAAGATACAGCCTTCACCAAATCCAGAAATATCTATGCATATGAAGATCATGAAGAAGAGGAGGAGACGTCTAGAACCATAGAAGGTACTAGACCACGAGTCAGAAACATTGAAGAAGATACTATGCTAGAATATCATGACCTATAAGAACCCCAAGGACCCTTGGAAACAACTTAGGAGATGATCTCAACAAAAATAATACCATCTTGTGCTCATGATATAATCATAGAAGCGGAAAGATATGGTGCACTAGAGGGAATTAAGAGACAAATAATATACTTAGACTATGTAGCATTAATCGGAAACCTTGTTGATGAAGAACCTGTTATCACTAGGGTTGGACCTAGACTACTAAGGTTCAAGCCTAGAGAAATCTTAATGATAATGATTTAATGATAGCTAAGAATACTATTTTATAGTAATGATGGTAGGTACGCAAACATTACAGAGATCAAGCTAATATAGAATACTAAACTGCAGGAAAAGTATCACTGTAAAATACAGTAATAGAAAATACTACGAGCATGGATTCATAAAATAAACGAATCAGGTTCTGCATCAGATATTTAAAGATAATTTCATGTGAATCATAAGAATTATGGCATAGATGAATAATACCATACAAAGAACAAAATGATGAATAATATTTAATTATTAAAGAAAAACATGGCTCATTTATTATGATCATTTCAAAGAAGTAATCATGTATTAAAGATACAAAGTAAATACATGCATGCAATCCATTATTCAAGTCTGATCTCCATATTTGATTCCAACCCCTTCTTAGCCCTCGGTTGGAACTATCTCCCCCTATTTATTTTGTTACAATCATTCCTCATATAGGTGTTGAGGTTGAAATCCTCCCTAGGAGTTCAAATTTCTAAAGATAGCAGAAATTACATTAAATTTTTGAACTGTCTGGCATGAAAAATGGACCAGACTGCTAAAAAATAGGGCTGCAATTATGATTTTGTATCTCTTACATAATGACAGATGTGTACAATATTGGAGATTTTTTTGTATATCAGTTTGTTATGAGAAAAAACCTCTCTCAGTTCCCTAATATTTGTCTCCATTTGCCCGAGATCTAAAAACATGTGTCAAAATAGGAAAATTTTGAGATTCAAAAAAAAGGACTCAATAATGGATTCGATTATCCCAATTTGTGACACCAGCAGAAAAAATGAAAGAGGTTATCATATATGAATATGTTACTAAGATAAACCTCTTTCAGTTTGTCAAAATTCCCCTCTAGTTGTTCATAACCAACTCCGCAATAATATGACTCAGACTAGACTTTGCGTAGTCAAAAAAATAGGCTGAAATGAGGAGAGTGGATATTCCAATCCTTGATACCTGTGTAAAACGTGAGATAGGTTTTTGTATTTTGATAACTTAGGAATAAAAAACTCCTCTAGTTCCCCCAAATTCATCTCTTATTGGCCATAATCTATTCTGAAAAAAAAATGACTAAATAGAACATTTCTAGAAAATATGCCTTGAGAGATTCTCCAAGTGACATGTTTTGAATAAATTGCTCTTGCTGTGATTAACAAATAAACCCAGTCATTGGACTCAACACATTAATGTTGCTTTGACATATGCATTCAAAAGAGAAAGAAATACGCAAGAGCCGACCATAACATTTTATAATAAAACCATGTGGATGCTCCTCGAATCCTTATTTCAATTTAAATTTATGGAGTGAGAATAATAAAAAGCATCAAGATTCAACAATGACAACCAATTCATTAATCAACTGACTTATAAAATATGTCCTTGGAGTTCTTCAAAACTTCTCCACCGTGTGCTTGGACATCCTTTCTTGGGCGCTCTTGGATGATGTGAGTTTCCTGCTAACCTGAATGCCTATAAAATATTCCATGCAATGCAAGATACACTAAGATGGTCGACGTCCATGGGGCGTAGCTCGGGTGGTTGGGATATTTGGTTGTTGCACTCCCCACCCAGGTTCAAATCTTGTCGGGGACATTTGCTCCATGGGATCCCTTGCATGTAATGAAATATTAGGCTGGTGAGCCGTTGATCGTGAACCCTCTCAAGGGTAGTTCCCCAAGTTCATGTATACTTTCCAAGCGAGTATAAGAGATATTTTCCAAGGTGGATGTAGCCATGGTGTAAACAGGTATTTCGTGGTGAACCACCGTGAAAAAGAAAAAAAAATACCATGAAGTTTGATTGTATATGGTTAGTTGAAAACCAAAAACCAAGGTCTATAATTCATGATGATATCGATATGTTCCATGTACATTTTTATATGAGTGATTAAATTCTTGGCTTGACACGACCTTAGGGTTGGTGTCTCTCCTTTAATGAAACAATATATCAGTTAAACAGCTTTGTACAAACCCTGCCAAATGTCTAATGCAAGAATCGAAATTGGCATTTTTGAATATGCTGCCAGCATATAACCCAAAGTCATCTATGAAATGAAACTTATAGCATTCAGACTATGATAGCATTTACGCATGATATTATTAGATTTTGTATTGTTTCAACAAATAATTAAACACTTTGAATAATCGAATAAAAATGATCCTTATTTTGATTTAATAAATGATATAATGATAACACAACTAGGAGCTAGGGTAAATTTTGTACAAGGAAATCAAAATTCAAAGACAAGCAGTGGTGGAATTAGGCAAATGACTATGTAAAAATAAAGATTCTAAGGTAAATCTGGGTTACAACCCTAGAGATAACATATGGATCTGATTGGAGATAAATCTCTCGTTGTGAGGATTTAAGAACACTTTGACCACATGCCTTCATCCTTTACTGCAAGCTATAACAATGCTCTGCTTATTATTCACTGAAAGTTGAAAATACCAGTGCCATTATTGGGCTGGAGTCATGACGTCGTTTCAAACCTGTCAATTGTACCCTGCTCATCCAAAATACCAAATAACAACTGTATAATGCAAACTGAAAATTTCTCCATTGCGCTGGAGTCTACTGATCTACTGCAAGCCAACATACTGAAAACAAATCTGCTGGAAAAAAATTATGCACCACGACAACTGAAAATATGAAAGTTGAAAGAAAATGGATTCTCTTGAGATGAGATTATTTATCCACAATATCTATACTAACCAAATATGCAACCTAGTCAAGTAAAATCATACTTCCAGTGAAGCCATACAAGTATCTGAATAATTGATGAAACTCTTGATCTATGTATTAGCAAGATGAAGACTAGAACAAAAATCAACACATGTCTGTAAGTTTGATTTTCAGATTTATCATAAACTGAGTATTGAAATCTTGAATCGATGAATTCCTCCATATAATCGGCTACTGGGTCATAAAAAACATAATAACCCTCAAGATATTCTATCATCTGATTAGTATGATTAAACAGTCCATGCATGCAATTTTTGCCATACCAGTGTTTCAGTTTTGAATCATCAAACTTATCTTTATTCTCATAACACTTTTCAATCTTGATATCAAAGGCAGCTGAAATGGTTTTTGGAAAGAAAGGCTCTGTATTTTTACCTCTAAAGCTTCAATCTCTTTCTCAATATATTCAACAAATTCTTCTAAAAATATGACTTTAGATTTTGAGTTACATGAGATTGAATTTAAATAAGAAGACAAAAGGGAAGAAAAATTCTCAGCTATTTCCTCATTGGTGCACATATCATTCCATTCTCTAAAATTTTGGATGGAAAGAGATTATGCCCTAAATTCAGTCTTCTCCATCCATGTCTTGAAAAATTCAATCCAAATTGACCCAACAGACAAATCTTCAACCCAATTTTTACACTTTCCTTGTAATGAATCATAGAAGAGTCTAGTGAAGACATCTTCATGTTTAACTCTAAGTAGCTCCGTAAATTCACGGCAATTAGATATATATTTCACAACTACACTCAGATATTCTCCATTAAATTTAGGACCATTTCTCAACAAATATTCATCCAAAACAAGAATATTCGAAAAATCAAGAAGTTCTGTAAAATCTAGACATGCATACCTTGAAACAATAGAAGCAACATCTGCAATCCTCATTAGTCCAATGAAATCATCAGTGAATATTTGAAATCTGGATCCGCAGAAGCTGGAGTCACCAGGTGAAGAATTTGGAGCCAATATTTATATGCCTATTACTTGTTCACCTTCAAGCAATAGATCTCTTCAAGGAGATGACACTTCAAGTTTCAATTGATCAATAAAGATTCTACTAGTGAGAGGTATATAATGTAATGATAAAGATTTTAAAGAATCAAAGCAGTTAGAAGTGAAACTTCCTTCTGGTATGTGTTTATGCTCAAATGTCAAAGGATTTAAATAAACCTTAAAATCATCAACTTGAGTAGGATTAAAATCTTCAAATTCAGGAATAGACACAGATAAATCTAATTTTCTTTCTTCTTGAGTGTCCAACAAATCATAAAATAAAAAACATTGGTTTACATCAACTGATATGGTTGTAACTGAAGAATGTTAAGGGCTATTGGATGATGGAAAATAAAGTTTCCTTTTAGCTTCTCTCAAAATCCTTTCTGGATCAGAAACTCCTGAATGCAGAAGAGATGAAGGATTTCCTCGAGTTCTTATCTGCCTTGAAGCCACTGTAACTTTCTGTTGGTGACTGATGTAGTCTACAAACAAATTTTACTAATCTTGTTCACCTTCCAAAATCATATATAAAAATATGAAATACCCAGGGAAGATGTACTTTCATTTCTCTGTCCTTGGAAACGGTGCCAGAAGATGTTATCACTAGGGTTGGACCTAGACTACTAAGGTTCAAGGCTAGAGAAATATTAATGATAATGATTTAAGGATAGCTAAGAATATTATTTTATAGTAATGATGGTAGGTATGCAAACATTACAGAGATCAAGCTAAGATAGAAGACTAAACTGCAGGAAAAGTATCACTGTAAAATACAATAATAGAAAAGACTACGAGCATGAATTTATAAAAGAAACGAATCAAGTTCTCCATCAGATATTTAAAGATAATTTCATGTGAATCATAAGAATTCTGGCATACATGAATAATACTATACACATAAAAAAATCATGAATAACATGTAATTCAATTATTAAAGCAAAACATGGCTCATTGATTATGATCATTTCAAATCAGTAATCCTGTATTAAAGATACAAAGTAAATACATGACGACAATCCATTATTCAAGTCTGATCTCCATATTTGATTCCAACCCCTTCTCAGCCCTCAACTGGAACTCTATTCCCCTCTTTATTTTGTTACAATCATTCCTCATAAAGGTGTTGAGTTCTAAATCCTCCCTAGGAGGTCGAATTTCTAAACATTGCATAAATTACATTAAATTTTCGAACTATCTGGCATGAAAAATGGACTAGACTGCTAAAAACTAGGGCTGCAATTATGATTTCGTATCTCTTAAATAATGACAGTTGTGTACAATCTAGGAGATTTTTTTGTATATCAGTTTGTTATGAGCAAAAACCTCTCTCATTTCCCTGATATTTGTCTCTTTCTCGAGATCTACATTCTAAAAACATGTGTCAAAACAGGAAAATTTTGAGATCCCAAAAAAGGGACTCAATAATGGATTCGATTCTCCCAATTTGTGACACCTGTAGAAAAAATGAAAGAGGTTATTATAGATGAATATGTTACTAAAATAAATATCTTTCATTTTGTCAAAATTCCCCTCCAGTTGTTCATAATCAACTCTGCAATAATATGACTCAGACTAGACTTTGCGCAATCAGAAAAATAGGCTGAAATGAGAAGAGTGGATCTTCCAATCCTTGATACCTGTGTAAAATGTGAGATGGGTTTTTGTATTTTGATATCTTAGGAATAAAAATATCCTCTAGTTCCCCCAAATTCATCTCTTATTGGCCACAATATGTTCTGAAAAAAAATGACTAAACATGACATTTCTAGAAAATATGCCTTCAAAGATTCTCCAAGTCACATGTTTTGAATAAATTGCTCTTATTGTGATTAACAAATAACCCCGTTCATCGGACTGAACACATTAATGTTTCTTTGACATTTGCATTCAGAAGAGCACAAAATACGCAAGAGCCGACCAGAACATTTTATAATTAAACCATGTGGATGCTCCTCGAATCCTTATTTCAATTTACATTTATGGATTAAGAATAATAAAAAGCATGAAGATTCAACAATGAAAACCAATTCATTAATCAACTAACTTATAAAATTTGTCCTTGGCGTTCTTCAAAACTTCTCCACCGTGTGCTTGGACATCCTTTCTTGGGCGCTCTTGGATGATGTGAGTTTCGTATTAACCTAAATGCCTGTAAAGTATTCCATATAATGCAAGCTATACCAAGAGGGTCAATTATACATGGTTAGCTGAAAACCAAAAACCAAAGTCTATAATTCGTGATGATATTGATCTGTTGCATGTACATTTTGATATGACTGATTAAATTCTTGGCTTGACACGACCTTAGGGTTGGTGTCTCTCCTTTAATGAAACAATATATCAATTAACTAGCTTTGTACAAACCCTACCAAATGTCTAATGCAGGAATCAAAACTGGCATTTTTTAATATGCTGTCAGCATATAACCCAAAGTCATATATGAAATGAAACTTATAACATTTGCACTATGATAGCATTTAGGCATGATATTATTATATTTTGTATTGTTTAGACAAAGAATTAAACACTTTGAATAATCAAATAAAAATGAGCCTTATTTTGATTTAATAAATGATATAATGATAAAATAACTAGAGGCTAGGGTAAAGTTTGTACAAGGAAAATCAAAATTCAAAGACAAGCTATGGTAGAACTAGGCAAATGACTATGTAAAAATCAAGATTCTAAGGTAAATCTAGGTTACAACCCTAGAGATAACATCTCGCTCCGATTGGGGATAAATCTCTCCTTGTGATGCTTTAAGGACACTTTGACTATGTGCATTCATCCTTTGTTGCAAGCTATAACAATGGCCTGCTTACCATTCATTGAAAGCTGAAAATACCAGTGCCATTATTGGGCTGGAGTCATGATCTCATTTCAAACCTGTCAACTGTACCCTGCTCATCCAAAATACCAAATAACAATTGTATAATGCAAACTGAAAATTACTCCATTGGGATGGAGTCTACTGATCTACTGCAAGCCAACATACTGAAAACAAATCTGCTGAAAAAAATTGTGCACCACTACAACTAAAAATATGAAAGCTGAAAGAAAATGGATGCTCTTGAGATGAGCTTATTTATCCACATTATCTATACTAACCAAATCTGCAACCTAGTCAAGTAAAATCATACTTCCAGTGAAGCCATACAAGTATCTGAATAATTGATGAAACTCTTGATCTTTGTATTATCAAGATGAAGACTGGAACAAAAATCAACACCTGTCTATAAGTTTGATTTTAAGATTTATCATAAACTGAGTATTGAAATCTTGAATCGATGAATTCCTCCATATAATCGGCTACTAGGTCATAAAAAACATAATAACCCTCAAGATATTCTATCATCTGATTATTATGATTAAACAATCCATGCGTGCAATTTTTGCCATGCCACTGTTTCAGTTTTGAATCATCAAACTTATCTTTATTCTCATAACACTTTTCAATCTCTTTCTCAATATATTCAACAAATTCTTTCAAAAATATGACTTTAGATTCTGAGTTACATGAGGTTGACTTTAAATAAGAAGACAAAAGGGAAGAAAAATTCTCATCTATTTCCTCATTGGTGCACATATCATTCCATTCTCTAAAATTTTGGATGGAAAGAGATTCTTCCCTAAATTCTGTCTTCTCCATCCATGTCTTCAAAAGGACAATCCAAAAATCTATTAATGATCTAATTGACCCAATCGACAAATATTCAACCCAACTTTTACACTTTGCTTGTAATGAATCATAGAAGAGTCTAGTGAAGACATATTCATGTTTAACTCTGAGTAGCTCCGTAAATTCATGGAAATTAGATATATGTTTCACAGCTACACTCAGATATTCTCCATTAAATTTAGGATCATTTCTCAACAAATATTCATTCAAAGGAAGATGATTCGGAAAACCAGGAAGTTCTATAAAATCTAGACATGCATACCTTGAAACAATAGAAGCAACATCTGCAGTCCTCATCAGTCCAATGAAATCATCAGTGAATCTTTGAAATCTGGATCCGCAGAAGCTGAAGTCACCAGGTGAAGAATTTGCAGCTAATATGTATATGCCTATTACTTGGTCACCTTCAAGCAATAGATCTCTTCAAGGAGATGGCACTTCAAGTTTCAATTGATCAATAAAGATTCTACTAGTGAGAGGTATATAAGGTAATGAGAAAGATTTTAAAGAATCAAAGCAGTCAGAAGTGAAGGTTCTGTCTAGTATGTGTTTATGCTCAGATGTCAAAAGATTTGAATTAACCTTAAAATCATCAACTTGAGTAGGATTAAAATATTCAAATTTAGGAATAGACATCGATAAATATGATTTTCTTTCTTCTTGAGTGTCCAACAAATCATAAGAGAAAAAACCTTGGTTTACATCAATTGATATGGTTGTAGCTGAAGAATGTTGAGTGCTACTGGATGATGGAAAATCAAGTTTCCTTTTAGCTTCTCTCAAAATCCTTTTTGGCTCAGAAACTCCTGAATGCAGAGGAGATGAAGGATTTCCTAAAGTTCCTATTTGTCTTGAAGCCAGTGTAACTTTCTGAAGGTAATTGATGTAGGTGACTGACGTAGTCTACAAACAAATTTTACTGATCTTGTTCATCTTCCAAAATCAGATATAAAAATATGAAATACCCAGGGAAGATGTACTTTTGTTTCTCCGTCCCCGGCAACGGCTCTAGAAGATGTTAAGACTAGGGTTGGACCTAGACTACTAAGGTTCAAGCCTAGAGAAATCTTAATGATAATGATTTAAGGATAGCTAAGAATACTATTTTACCCATGGTAAGAAATCAAAACCTTCGATGGTGTTTCTCTTGCAATCCTTTGTAATTTTAGAGCCTCTGAGTGGTTCCCCTATTGATGTATGAATAAATAAATTAGGTATGAGGGGTACCTAAATACCTCTAGTGTTGATAAGTTGTCAATTTGAGACCTCGTACAAATGGATATGGCCTCAATTTATCTAAATTTAGGAATGCTAAGAGTGGTGTATGCATCCACTATAGAAACCATTCCCTCATCAATTTCCTAATTAGATTCCCTCCCCAATATTAAAATAAACATGGGGGTGCATTCTTGCACCTAGAGGGTGAAATTGAATCTCCATGGGATGGAAGGACCCTCACTCTAATCTTGATTATACTTCAACCTCTAGAATATCTTGGCCTTTTGTGCATGGATCAGTTTTTGGTACCTCTATGTTTGAGCTTCATGTGATAAGGTGATATTCCCTATGGAGGTATCTAGAAATCGCATGAGGGATATGGAATTCAAGTGTATTAATGTGGTTTGATCATCTACAACTGTAATTATAAAGGAGGCAAGTTGGAAATTACAAGCACATATTTCCATGACTTTAGGGAATGATAAGGTATCAGTAACAATATGTTGAGCTAGGAATGATTCCTAGAGGGTGTTAGGAGATTGATTTGAAAGGAATTTACCATAGTCTATGCCTATTATTTGCTTGGGATAGGAACCATTCATGTGGAGGGTGGCAATTCAATCAAATTCATTAATGAATGGGGGGGGGGGGGTTGAAAGGATGATATATCATTGGAGTTTGAGCAGGAACTAGCAGAGAAACAAGAGGAACTCTTAGAGGTAAATTTGGAATCCTCCGGCGTGGTTGTATAAGTATTATACATAGAAAAGATCATTAGTATTAACAAAAATGGGTGGGAAAGGTATTTAAATTCACCTATTTCTTAATAAAATTGAATTGGTTGTTGACTTAGTTGAAGTTGATTGGTTGATTTTGCACATTCTTTGGTAACCAAGGGCTCTGTAAGTTCATTTCGAGGCTCAAATTTGAAATGAAATGGTAAAATGGGTGTTCATGCACATTAAATAGGTGAATATATTCATTGATGGCCGTAGATCCCACCTTTAAGTGGAATTCAAGGCTATCATAGGGTGGCGCCAATGGTTTGTTCAAGTTGGTGGACCACATTGTGAGTTCTTATGGGTTTCCAATAGCTTACAAGGTTGGGCATACTACCCCCTGTGTTGTTTCATGAGAACAAAGTTGAAAGCTCTGAAGATCACATGTATACTTCATAAATTTCTCATGCAATGATATAAGGATATTGTTTTACTTCTAAAAAATACAATATATTATTTCACATCCTCATTCATCAAAATTGTGGCTTAAGCATAACCAAGTTCCCCTTTCAACTACAACCAAATTAAGGCATAACAATCCTCAAGGTCAAGAAAAGTATATTCCACAATAATCTAGTTATATCTTTACAAATAAAGTTATAATGTCCATCTTAGTAAAAAATTGAATATCCCAATCATTGAGGTCATGCTAAGTATATGAAACTAGAATCCAACTATAGCTCAACAATTAAGATTATAGTTTCCATTTTTATAAAAAAGCTTGGATGGGATGAAAGTAGGGTTCTTGTCTCTCTATAAATTATAGAAACCTAAATATTGTTCTCTTTTGTTAGAAACATTAAATGGCCTTGAGTGAAACACATCCACTCCTAATAATAAAAATGTGATGTGATCTACTCCATTTAATCTCCAAAAATACTAGTAAAATATCTAAATTACAAGTCCAATGCATTGTGGTGTGGTCCAAGCACTTACATATCATTAATTCGTATTGAAATTCTATTCATCGTGTTGCACAATGCTAGTATGGGCCTAAAAAAGCATGTGGTGTATTGCTTATAATCTCCAAAAGTGTTACAATTCAATTATCTAATTCACAAGTCCAATGCACTGTGGAGTGGTATAGTGTTACAACCAAGCACTTACATAATCATTAATTCATATTTAAATTATATTCATCATGCTCCACAAGCTAAGGCCAACCAAACACTTACATAATCATTAATTCATATTAAAATTCTATTTATCATGCTCCACAAGCTAAGGCCATGTGTTATGTGAATTGTCGTCACAAAATTACTTTCGGATGCACATGCTTACTCAAAATAAATTTCAATTTTAACAATGCACTTTTCTCGTGTTCATGCAAGGGGCATCTTAATTCCTTTCACTTTGTTACCATGGAAAGAAAAAAACCTCGATATGCAACAATAAACATATATAACATAACGCAAAAATCTTCATAATATGATTCTAATAAACCTAATAGTAAGTTTGAATTATTAGAATATAAAAAATCATCCACCAAGTAAGTGATTTCCAAATATACTATGTATTTTGTTTTAAAAACGTACCTTAAAATGCTCTATGGGTAATATGAACGTCCTTCCAACTTAGACTATTATGTCAAAATTATTGTTGAAGCCTAATGCCTAACCTCAACATTTCATATAACAAACTACCATTAAAATAAGGTAAACTATACTAAATATGGAACTAGAAATTAGAACTCCATATTATTTTGTGCTTCAAATGTAAAGAGTATTCATTAGAGTATTCATTGCATCTTACATGCTACACCCATATACCATCACATTGCTTACCTCTCAACTAGGAAAAATGAAAAAAAAAAAGTGACGTAGAATCATGTGATCACCTTATAAAGACCATACAATAACCCAATTAAAACCCAAACAATAGGTTTAGTTTTAACTAGGAAACACTCGAAAGTTCTTCAAATTCTTTAGAAAACTTAACCATGTGCCGACCAAACTTAGCCAAAGACAACACTGACAAAGAATTAGATGACTTTGTATCAAGGAAAAAAGAAAGAGGTAATGTGAATAAACCCTAAATTAATTCCCTAAGTTGTGGGCAATGGTTAAAAAAGGTATCGTCAATAGACTAATGATTAAGATAGGGCATTACCTTGATAATAACTTAGAACCATACCCTTACCTACAAAGTATTGATTATATGTATAAATTTCTCAATTTGATAATGTTAATTACTATTATACTATTAAGAAATTTTTAATAAAAATAGTTAAATATATAAAATAATAGAAAAACACTAAAAAAACACTAAAAAAACCATTAATTTACCTACTACATATAAATGTAAAGTAGAGTAAATAATTATGAGGTACAATAAATACAAATAGTTGTCATTATAGCAATTAAAAACTTTATCTAAATACCAATAATTTGAAAAGCGCAACTTTTATATTTAAAAATACATTGAAATTAATAAATACAATTTTTTGCATCGAAGAGGTGCATTCTACAACCCAGTAGGGGAGGGATGTGTAACTCCTTTCGTGCTCATTCTAGAGTTGACACGTGTCTTTTATAAAAAATAATAAAATATTATTAAAAATAATTAAATGATTTAGAATTGCATATATATAAAACAACATAAATTAGATAAACTAAAACGATAAAAATTAGATTACACATTTCCACTCTAACAAAAGGTTTTCACTTTGAGAGATTAGATCCCTCTCGGTGCTTGGTAGATCCCCTTTAGATGGATCTATGCTGGTTGTAAGAGAATTGTAATATATCCTATAACACCAGAAACTCACTGATGAATCCTTATATGAAATATAACACCAAAATCTCTTATACATAATAATGAAACACTTCTTGAGAAAAAAATGATATCAAGAAATATTTTTTTTAACCAATAATAATGTCTCATATATACTAAATGGCATTGAACTCAACGAAACAATATAAAATACTAGACATTATATGCTAAGAAACTACTTTTCTCCGTACCAATTGAAATATGGCAATTTAAGAGTGTGCTAGGCATAACATATATAAACTGAACCTTGACAATCCAATATTAAACTATCAACACAAATGTAAAGTATGAATTCCTAATAATAAACACAGTAACCTTCCGTGAAACTTACTTTGGACTTTGAAAACAGTGCATTTTAAAATAACACCTCAAGCCCACACCTTATGTGAAAGAAAGTTAGAATGGTTGTACATTGAAAGTTGGGATGCTAAATTATAATATAAAATTGATCTATTTTCTTTTCTCTTTTATATAGATCTATATAACAACATTGCATAAATGGTAAAACAAGGTATAGTAGCCAGATTTAAAATTATATGATAAAGTTAATTTAAATTTTAAAAATCTATTTACAATTTTATTTTATTTTAAGATTGTTATTGTTGACATGTTACTAACTATATTGAAATATATTTAAATATTCAAACTTCAAACTTCAGGAGAGTTTATGTTCATTAAAATTTAATTGTTAAGATAGAAGTGGAAGTTCAACTATAATAGTTAAATTTATATTCAAACTAGAATAGTTAAATTTAAAATAGTTAAAATATGTTTACAATTTTAAGATTCTTGAAATGTTACTGAAATATTTTTAAATATTCAAACTTCATGAGAGTTTATGTTCATTAAAATATAATTGTTAAGGTATGAGTGGAACTTCAACTAGAATAGTTAATACTTACTTTATTATTTAAGTTTTAAGAATTCAAGTATTCATTAATTATTATTATTATAAGAATGGAATTAAATAGCAATATACCTAATGATAACGCATATTATTCCTAAATTTATCATCACAAGACAATTTTCATATGAGTGAATCTTCAAACCATATAATTTTTCATACAAATCAATGTAAAACTGATATGGCATGTAAAAATGATTTTGAATAACAACATTGAGTATTAAATAGGCACACAAAAACATAGAAATTAATTCAAACAAAACTGTAGTCATTTTTTCACTTAATCTTTTGAATGAATATTGAAGTCACATTGTAATTAACTTTGAGAATATATATATACATTTAGACCAGATATTTTAACTTATAATTTAAAAAATTTCCATGCCATGTTTCATTTGTACTTGTGTGTGAAATACTTGTTAAATCCTACTTTTTGAAAGTGTTAATTTCTATGAGATATGTATGTATGTATCTATAATTTTTTATGTATTGTTAATTAGTTCGAAGTAATCCAAAGTTATCATAGTTTTTCTTAGTTGAAGAAGGTAAAATGATTGCTCAACGTGTCTCACTCCAAAAATTCAATACTTTGGAAGGATTTTTTAAATCTAAAAGTTCTAGGCCTAATGGATGCACTGTAGACTTTTTTTTGGAGTTTTTTTATTTGATGGGTTTTGTTGCTTGAGGTGGTGGAAGAATCTAAAATTAATGGTAAAGAATCAGGGGCGTTGAATGCAACATTTATTTCCCTTATTCCCAAATGTGTCAAGATTAGATCTTTCAATGAGTTTAGGCCCATTTCCTTGTGTAATTTAGTATACAAGCTTATTTCAAAGATCATTGATGAACTAGAATCAAACCATTTTTGTCTAGGGTGTCTCAAAAGAGCAATTTGGTTTTTTTGGATAATAGACAAATACTAGATGTCATTGGAGTGGCACAATAATGTTTGCACAACATAAATTGTAAGAAAATCAAAGCCCTGGTATTGAATTTGGACTTAATGAAGGCTTATGACTGAGAGTTAGTTGGGATTTCTTGCGTTGGTTTTGTTGTAGATTGGTTTAAGTTTAGAAGCCACTAATTGGATCATGGGGTGTGTCACATCTGCAAGTTTTGTTGCTTTGGTTAATGGAAGTCCTTCTATGTTAAGGAAAGGGTGCCCCCATCTCCTTTGTTGTTTCTTTTGATTGTGGAAGGCCTAAGTAGATTGATCAAAAAGGAGTTATGAGATGGCGGGATTAGTGGTGTTAAGCTGGTGAATGGTATAAGAATTTCTCATCTTCTTTTAGTTGATGATGTGTTATTTTTTTGTATGGGTTCTATTAAAGAATGGCAAGTTTTCAAATATGGTTGGTTTTGGCTCTCAAAAAACAGTGAAAAAAGAATAGGTCACTGGTGCAATAGATGGCTTACTTTAGGTGGGAGATTCATCTTAGTGAAGTTTTACTGGAAAATGTCCTGGTGTATTGGATGTCCCTTGCTAATATACCAAAATACATTCTAGATAAGATGAGGAGAAGAGTTTTTAGCTTTCTCTCGTCAAGATATAAATAAAAGGAAGGGTACCATTTAATTAGTTGGGAAATGGTTGCAAGACCCAAAAAAGTAGGGCGGTGGGATTTAAAGAACATATACCTCTTTAGGAAGGCTCTGGTTCCACAGAGTTGATCAGGATATAAAGAAAAGGAAGGGTATCATTTGATCAATTGGGAAATGATTGCTAGACCCAAAAAGTAGGGCAGTGGGATTTAAATTATATATACCTCTTTGGGAAGGCTCTAGTTGCAAAGAGCCTATGGAGAAGTTTGTTTGTTCCTGGATTATGGAATAAAGTCATAAAATAGGCTTTTGAGGGGTCCGACGAAATTATCTATATTTTATTACCAGCTATACGAAATTATCTATATTTGTTGGTTTGATGCATCGTTTTATGTAAGGACAAGTTGTGATTGCTATGGGAAGAGATAAGCTCTTGTTTTATAACCCTCTGAATTTTGTTTTCATATAATGTAGATTATGAATCTAAATTCATTTACGGCACAAAAATTTAGTTGTATTTCATTTGCCGCACAAACATTCAGCTAAATTTAGTTTTTCTTAATAAAAAATCTCAGCAAGGGTGAATATAGTTGGACGATCACCATGATTTAATAAAAAAAACTGAGCGAAGTTTACTATAGTTGGACGATCACTTAGATTTAATAAATGAAAAGGAAAACAAATGTGCATACCATTTTGGATAACGATGTCATATGTGATATATGATAGACCAAAAAAACAACAGAAAAAATTTAGATCGAAGACTATATTATATTAGGTGATAATATAGTTCTAACCCTAGGATTTTAGATTTCACTTGATGTACATTTCGTATTATTTTGCCTTATTTTACATTTTTTTATTCAGTAGGCTGGAGTATATTTGATTGAGTTTTTTCATAAATTTCAGAGTATGGTTTTATAGTAAGTTGCATA
The DNA here is from genome assembly GCA_001517045.1 of Pseudotsuga menziesii. NCBI lineage: Eukaryota > Viridiplantae > Streptophyta > Pinopsida > Pinales > Pinaceae > Pseudotsuga > Pseudotsuga menziesii. Next base: position 77,771 of record LPNX010744277.1, read on the forward strand.
TATTTTAGTGTAATTATTTTAATCATTTAATGTTAATGACAAATTTGAATTAAATATAATTGTATTGTTTTATAATACTAGCCTAAATCCAAATCCTGGGCTTTAGCAAGCACATAGAGGGATCAAATCTCTCAAGATGCAAAACTCTCTTTAGGTATTGCACTCAAAAATGGGTTTGTTGAAGAGGTATGCTTCTCAAGAGATTTCATCCCTCTTCAAAAGATTTCATCTCTCTAAGTGTTTAATAAAGCCTAGAATTTGGTTCTTGACCAATATTAACTTACCACTATATTAATGAATAAATATTAATGTATAACTCACCGTGTGAATAGCTATTAATAAATAACTCACCACTATGTTAGTGGGTAGATATTAATTATATACATTAATAACTCCCACTAGAAAAATTATAAAAGCTTCAGTTTACGGACTATACCTTGTAATAGTGAGTAGATATGAATTATATACATCAATAACTCCCACTAGAAAAAATTATAAAAGCTTCAGTACAGGGACTATACCCCCACTTGTAATAAACCAACTATATTATCCATGCAAACTGATTCTTCATATTAGTATCTTTTTACCTAAAGATTTATTTCTCCCTTATTTAGGACTTCCATATGTATTGTGCTCCCAACTTTTTGTTGGACCCATATAACACCTGGATCCATATAACCTTATTGAGTAAATTTTCAAAAGAATAAACTTAATGAGTTTATGAAGTTCATTTTAAAGAATATTTTATAGTGCTTTATCTATTCAAATATATAGATTTAACAATATAATATTAAGCAAAGGTAAAAAAAACGTAGGAAGAAGCAGACACATGGTTAAGTTACACTTTAGCTTGAAGCTTTCAAAACAAAGCTTTTCAAGGTTACAGTAAACTTAATAATATACAACATAACAAAGAAAAACATATGATTATAATAAATTTGAATTTTTAAAAATATAAAAAAAAAAAAAATTATTATAATAAATTTAATAGTTTATAATATTAAAAAAATGATTATCATAACTTTAATAATAAATTTGAATTATTAAAAATATACAAATTCATTTATTGATTAAACTATATATATATGAATTTCTTTTCCACTTAAATTATTTTGTCGAAAATGTTGAGGCCAAATGTCTAACCTTAATAGTGCATATAACAAACTACCATTAAAATAAGGTAAACCACACTAAATATGAAATAAGAAATTAGAGCATCATATTCTTATTACTAAATATTTATTGATAACATTTTTTGTAGGAATAATAGATCAATGTTATGAGCAATGATGCTAAGAAGAAGCACAGGAAATAGTTCTTGCTACTAAAAATTCTCACAAGCATACACAGGAAAAATAGAGAGAAGAAAAGAGACTGAATCACATGAATAAAGAGATGAATATTGGTGTGTATCCTTTCATTGAATAATGATGAATAATAGACTACACAAATAGTACATCCCTCATAGGAAAATCGAGTAGTACAACTCATAAAGCTCAAAAAGGATGACTTACCAAAATATAGCAAACCCCCATAAGTGGCTAAAGTACTTCCCAAATCTATCAAGGACCTCATGAATTGGAAGAATCATGAGTGAGTTGTCAAGGAGATGGAAAAAAAATGTTAATCCTAGAAAATGGAGGAAAAGTCATGAAGGATGGGTTGGTAACAAAAGCACCTAGTTTCCTAGTTTGACTAGCTTTACCTTATCCATAGAAAAGCAGGAAAAGCAGAATAAAGCAGAATCTATTGTAAAGTGTTATATACTAATTCTCGATGGTCAAAAGGTGGTCAAGATCAACCCAGAATTAGAAATAAATAATTCATAGGATATAGATGGCATGTATTGACTTTAAGGTGCAAGTGGATGCCAACTAATTAAGCTAGTGGGTGAATAATTAATCAAATAATGATTAATTATTTTATCCTAAGTTATGAGTGGGTTTAATATATTCCAACACCCCCATATAAGTCTGACTTTATGATGGTATGTCAAAAAAATATAGATGCATATTGGGCCCAACAACAAGGCTATGGTCACCCATTAACAATTATTATGTCCATAAAAGTGAGGAAAGAGGCAAAACCACATGGGGAAAATCCTCCCTCAAGAAAGGACAAGGCACAAAATTTTGAAATAATATGTCTTCAATGTATCCTTATCTTCACTTGAATGAGCTGAATGAACTGATTTTGGATGGAAGACTTGTTGAAGAAATCATGAACTCCATGAGCATGCGCTAGAGTGTAGAACTTGCAAGAAGGAAGAGGAGAGACTCCTTGTATCTCATCATCTGATGAAGTAGGAGAATTATCTGAATGCTTCTTGTTGCTATCAAACTCTGATCTACAAACATAATCTGAAATGGAAAAGAGATTTGTGTATACTCCTTCCCAAAGAGTACAAAAATTAAGACAATTTATTTCACACCCAATTCCCTGAATAACTACAAAATTGTGATGCGAATCAAATGTAAATCTTCCAAACTGATGTAGCACCTGTATAGATCTGATATGAGGCTGATAAAACTCTGATATATAAGAAACATTAGAATCTAGAACAGAAAATACAAAGGCTTCAGTGGCTCAATGAGGATATAGGGCTAGAGTAGGAAAATTAGAGCAACTGGGGAAAACTGATAGATGTAAAAATATGAACGATGAATGGGCATAAGATATGAACCATAAGAGTTTAGAATAGATCCAAACATGTTTAATATCAGTCCAAAGATGACTAAGGACATGGATAACCAGCCACTGAAATATAGGAAAGACTTCAAACCATGTAAGATAAATATCACTGCATAAGAGACCAATGAGGAATCAACTAGTGAACTTGGGATTCGTATAGTATTAGTATTATTCAGAGGAATGGTAGATGATATGGATGGTGGTATTATATGTGTCATGACATGCATATAATCCTGCAAACAATGTTCGAAATCAGATATACAAGCTTGTGAGGAAGAGCTGCTCAAAGACAAGTCAATGCCATAGTGAAAAATCACAATTTTTGGGAGATGAATCCAGTAGACTGAGAGGAGGATCATCAAAGAAAGGATCTGATATTTATGATTCTGATATATCAGAGACTAAATCTATATCAGAGACATGAGAAATGGATATAACTATCGCACTCAAAGCATAAGTTATATCATCTTGGAACTGCGCAGTTTGACATTGTTCTGAGGAATCAGCAGGCTTTTCTAGTTCTTCTAGAACTTTGATCTTGTGCTTCTAAAGAAGCTGAGACATGATGTCCATCTTCTTCTTGAAACACTTCTTCTCTAAATGAAAACCCTTGCTGCAATAAAAACACTTGGATGTGCTTCCTTTCTTCGTAACTTTCTTTATTAATTCTCCATAAGAATCTTCATCTTCAATTTCTGATTTTGGCTTCTTCACAATTTGCTTCTCTTTGGATTTGACATTATTTTTTCCTTGAACCAAGAGATCATAATCCTTGCTCTTGGGAGAATTAAGGACACCCATATGGATCAATTTATCTTTCTCCTTTCTGAGTGAATCAAGAAAATAATTTAAAGAAGGAATTTCCACTTAGGAACAATAAGCCTAGTATCATGAAAAGTAGACAGAAAAGCTGAGTAATCAAGACCCAATTTTGAAAGAATGGAAATGATTAATTGATCATAGTATTTCTCAATCCCACATTGCTTGAGAATTAGAACAAGTGACTTGAACTTGGTGAAGAAACCCTCAAGAGAATCGAAATTGCTTGGACTCAGTGAGAATAACTCAATCTCCAATTGATGCGCTCTTAGCTCATCTTGAACTCCAAGGAGAGACTCCAGTTGAGTCCATACTTGGTTTCGAGTGGTCAAAGCATCTAGATGAAAGATTAGATCAGGATAAATAGAGAGGCAAAGCAATCCATAGGTTTTATCCAACCTATTATTCCCCTTATCTTTCTCAATCACAACATTGGGCTCATTCTCTAAAGCTAGAGTAACTCTGTACAATCCTCTACTATGCAATAAAATGGAGATTTTGGCTTTCCATTCATAGTAGTTGAATGGAGTAAGAATTATTGATGTAGAATCCATATTGAATTGATGTGCTGAAGAAGAAACTCTCTGCAACCTGCAAAACAAACTAGGAGAAAATCTTGTAAGCTAGACAAGCTCTTCTTCAGAGAGGGATAGGAGACTGGATGCGCTCCTCAACTCTATAGAACTTAATAAAACTTGCTGCTATGATACCATATAGAAATAATAGATCAATTCTATGAGCAATGATGCTAAGAAGAAGCACAGGAAATAGATCTTGCTACTAAGAATTCTCACAAGCATACACAGGAAAAATAGAGAGAAGAAAAGAGACTGAATCACTTGAATAAAGAAATGAATATTTGTGTGTATACTTTCCTTGAATAATGATGAATAATAGAGTACATAAATAGTACATCCCTCATAATAAAATCGAGTTGTATGGATACAACTCATAAAGCTCAAAAAGACTGACTTACCAAAATATAGAAAACCCCCATAGGTGGCTAAAGCACTTCCTAAATCTATCAAGGACCTCACGAATTGAAAAAATAATGAGTGAGTTTTCAAGGACATGGAAAAAACATGTTAATCCTAGAAAATGGAGGAAAATTCATGAAGGATGGGTTGGTAACAAAAGCACTCAGTTTCCTAGTTTGACTAGCTTTACCTTATCCATAGAAAAGCAGGAAAAGCAGAATCTGTTGTAAAGTGTTGTATACTAATTTTGGATGGTCAAAAGGTGGTCAAGATCAACCCAAAATTAGAAATAAATAATTCCTAGGATATAGATGGCATGTATTGACTTTAAGGTGCAAGTGGATGCCAACTAATTAAGCTAGTGGGTGAATAATTAATCAAATAATGATTAATTATTTATCATAAGTTATGAATGTGTTTAATATATTCTAACATTTCTTTCACATCAACCAAAGTTTATGCAAAATTTATTGTTCAATTATCACCTACACCTATTTCATTTGTGCTTAAAAAACTATGGTGCCCTCTCGGTGCTATTTAACGCAACCTAATGGCCATGACGAGAAAATAATAGCTTATGAAAAGAAGATTAGGCATGTGGTGGAGGTGTTGATTGTTTGAATGGAGCAGTGGATTTGGGCGTAGAATTTCCTAGTAGCTTGTGTGCACACGAAGCATGCCTTAGCGTCAGTGCTCCTACTACAGAATGGGGGTAGAGGAAGGACTCAGGCTAGCAATTCGAGGGCAGAAAGTTATGGTTTTAACATCTTCGTTCCCCGCCACATTGAGTGTGGTGTGGTGTAGAGGCTATGTAGTTCGAAGCTCAGACAAAAATTGGGAAGGACATGGAGGTATCAACTCATATTGGACAATGAAAAATCTTATGGCCGATTTCATGATGGGGCGGGAGTTTCACAAGGAACGGATCTTGAGAGCCATTTATTGGCTTAAAGAGAATTTGCATTGCATTCACCAGCAACTGGATGACTTGGCTGCTACTACTATCGAAATTTAGTGTCAAGTCAAGGTCGAGGAAATTTAGTGTCAAGTCAAGGTCAAGGATGGCATTGGAATTTTCTGGTTATTTTTGTTGATGTCTTGTATGTAAGATCTTTGGGGTTCCTTAATTTTTTTCTTAAAAGCTTAGTCATGCCACACTTGGTTTCCCCTTGGTGGGATGGTGGTGCAAACTTGTAAGCCAACTTTTTAGTAGTCCATGACTACCGTAACAACACTTTGATATATTGGTTACCCTACAAAGGATGGTTTTTTGTTTTAGTATCTTAATGTTATAGAAATGGTGAAAATTGCATCCTATTAGTCCATGACTACTAGTAACAACACTTTGATATATTGGTTTCCCTAAAAAGGATGGGTTTTTGTTTTGGTATCTTAATAATGTTATAACAATGGTGGAAAATGCATCCTATGGGCAGCTTGACTTGACTTCAATATTAAACTATCTCATTGCAAATTCATCACAAATGCAAAGCATAGTAGCAATATTTGGTAGTATTGAAAATTTATTTGGAATCGAAAACTATGCAAATATTCGATATAGCATGGATATGATAAGACAAGACCAAATATTTAAATATATTTATATTTTTTTTTTTAAGTTAATGAAAAATTATGTTAAAATTTAGTTGTTAATAAAAAAATGGAATTTTAACTAGCCTATATTACTTTTTTTATAAAAACATATAAACTCAAATCGTCTTAAAAAAAATCTGATTTTGAAAAAAAAAAACGAAGCAAAACTTGGAGACACAAAAACTTGGAATCACTTCAAACAAATTTATAAACTAGTATTCATGTACTATTTTAAATAAACTTTGAAGTAATACACCCTACTAAATCAACATTATAAAAAATATGTACATTGAGGTCATGAGCCTGTATTTATCACTATAAAAAAAAATATTTAAGATATGTTGCAAGTTGTTTATAATCCATCATGAATGTTAATTCAAAATTTTGAATAGCCATTTATATTTTTAAATTTTAAAAATACATATTTTTGTATTTATAAGATGTTTACTTTCTTATTTTAGTCACGTATTAAAAAAAAATTTACTTAATTTTTATATATAAAATTGATATAAATACAAATAAAAAATAAAACAAGTCATAATAACAATATTTAAAATTATATGGTAAAGTTAGCATAATGTTTAAAAATATATTTAAATTTTAAAGATTGATGAATTGTTACTATGTATGTTGAAATAGATTTAAATATTTAAATTATATTTTAAAGATTGATGAAATGTTATTATGTATGTTGAAATAGATTTAATATATTTAAACTTCATTAAAGTCTATGTTCAACAAAATTTAATTATCTAAGATAGGAGTTGAACTTCAACTAAAATAGCTAATGTTTACCATGTAGTTTAAGTTTTAAGGATTAGAGTATTCATTGATACTTATTATAAGAAAGGAATTAAATAGCAACGTAGCTAATGATAACCCATAATATTCCACACTAGTGAATCTTCAACACATGTTTTTCTATATAAATAAATGTAAAACTCAAATGGCATGCAAAAATGATTTTGCATAGCAAGATAGAGTATTAAATGGGCGCACAAAAACATAGAAATTATTTCAAACAAATTTGTGACCATTGTTTGTAATATCCCCAGTTTTGACATGGAATGTATTAAATCAAATTATGTAAATAATATAAATATGCTAGTAGGGATTCCTATAGCGAAGGCCAAGGCCAAGGCCCAACTAGTGAATGGATAGTCATGTGTATTGAATGTAAATATTTCCATATGGACCATATGATTAGCTTGTCATCCTAACTTGAAACCTATGTAAATATTATATTGTGAAAATAATAAAATGGTTCAAGATGGTTGTGTAAAGAGCACGAGTGGGGCTATAACTCCACTACATGGGGGGTTATGGGAGATTAAATCTTGTAATGCCAATTGTCAACTTTAGAACTTATCCATCTATTGGCATGTGCCTTAAATGAGCCAATTACTTTCTTTTGACTTGTAACACACCTAAAAATTGTAAATAAATAAATTACATGCATTACTTTTATATTTACTAAACATATTCATATGTTTTACTTCTGTTATTTTTAATATCTTTGTCATGTTGGTTACGACAAGTTCTGTTGATGATTATGATGGATAGCTCCTTCTGGAACCTTTAGCCATGTTTACAAAGGTGATGTACTTTGTTTATACATGTTCTTATTTATTTTATCTTCATAATAGGTTGAATAGCCTAAGGCATGGGAGATTTTTCATGGTCTTGACCCTAGCCCATCAATTGCATTATATTTTCAAGGCCTTGGCCTTTCCATAGTTTATATTATGTGTGTAAAGACCTGCCCCTAAGCGTGAGAAGCTTAGGGTTTGTAAAGCGTATGGTTCTCCATACAGTGACCTCTTGTTATCAATAAAAGGGTGAGGGTTTACATACTTATTGTTGGCATCATATACTACATGTTTTTGCCTTAGTGTATTTCGTTATGGTCCTTCATGTTCATGGTGTAATTATTATATCATATTGTTTTACAATGTTTTCAATATTACAATGCATAAACCCAAACTATGCTTCCAATGTAGTTTTGATGTTTTTATAGCATAGTGATATGCTATGGTTTGTAAATATTTCGATGGCCTTGGATAACCTAGCGCTAAGGTGATAGAATGATTTGGTGACCTTTGTATTATATTTACTATGGTTATATTGGAAAGGGTGTGGACCTTGGCATAACCCTCGGAGGAATTACATGTCAGTCCTATCACCATGAATGTTTAGTGCATATGCCATATATCATAAAACTTAACCTTGGTTTCTATTATAGCGATTATTATAAATATATATGGTTTGGCACTCTTATTCATGTTCCATGGTTCAAAGGTAGGCAATGATTAGGGTTGTAATGATGTTCTGCCCATGATTTATTATGGTACTTGGTTAACTTAAATAATTGTTCCTGGCTGTGAGTTGCAATCCAAGCCAGGCTCTGAGTTGGCACGAGATATTGATCTCTACCCTACACCTAGATGGTGAGATACTACAGCCTTATAGGGTTTTGTAAAAACTCCTTTACTCTGTCTTAGCTCTCATGTGGTGGTGTTATTTGGTCGGAGTTTGGTCAATGTTCAAGCTCTGTACTGTATGATTCTTGCTCTGGTTTACGGTGTAAATGGCTTTGGCTTGGCGGGTGAACTCTGCTCAGTTCTTACTACGTTAATGGAATTTTCTATTTCTTTTGAGGTAAATGTTTTCAAAGGCTTCCTCAACCATCTACATTTAAATGATTGAGCTTCGACAAGTCTGCCTATGCTCCCACCATGCGACTAGTCTGTTTCGACATGTGAGTAAAGCTTGTTACTTATCTCTGCAGTTTAACAATGGTTTACCATAGTTTTTTTCCAAATTTATTGAAAGGTTTTTCAGTGGTTGCAGGCTACGTAGGGATAAGGGTACTCTGAACGAGCTGACACCTGGCCCTTATTGCCAAATGATAAGGTAATGGTTTATCCAAGTTTTAAAATACATTTCGATTTGGTCTAACCTTCCAGCCATAGCACTAATTGTAACTTGCAAAAATGTACAGGATGAAGGCACTAGAGAGGGAGGCGATAGGATCACCTCCTACCAGGACCACATTTCGAAATGCCTAGGTAAGGTATCCCTGGTTTAAACTCAATTTTTTTTTTCATTTTATTTAAAGGTTGTGACCCATGTTGACCCAACCAAGTCGTGGTTGCAATTCATTATGGGAAAAGGTCGTGAGGTTCCAAAGGGTAGCCTCATCAAATTAAATATAAATGGTTTTTCGTTTTTAAAATTCATAATTGGTTTTATGAAACCCTTCTTGGGTCCGTGTCCTCCTTTTAGCCATTATCATGGCACTATAATGTAATGTAATGTTTAGGTTTTTTTACCCTGCCAGGGTTTGGGTTCCCTTAACGGGTCTTATTCCCATATTGTTTACGTTGAAGATTTATTTTACTGTGGAAGCCATCAAAGAGGGTATTACGGACACTCTTTAATATGTGTGTGTGTGTGTGTGTGTTGATTAAAAGAGAGAAGTGTCAGCCTTCAGCTGTGTAAATTTCATTATCATTTTGTATTTCATGTATATATCAATACATGTTATTTGTGTTAACCAACCGGCTTCCATCATTAATGGTAGTACGGCTGTGAGGATAGTGGTTATTATATGAAATACAGTTTTGTTTGATAAAAAGTGTGATAATGAATCTCGTATGTATCATGGATGTAAAATTTGTGTAAATCGATGGTATCCATAAATGAGCTTACGGCCACCTTATACATGTTCTTAATTCTTTGTAATATTTATTATACCCCATATGGTCTGTGACTATTTTAAAACATAAATCGATGTTTGTAATGTGGTGGTGGCCATTTGACATGGGATTACAACCATAATAAGTAATTGTTGTGATCTATAATATAGTTTGATGGTTTTACCTATGATTCTATTTGCATTTAGCTTTGTTTATCAACAGACTGTAATTTATTTAATTACTTAAAGAGATTTGATCCCACGATTTATTATGGTTTAACATGTGAATACTTGATTGAGGATCTGCCTCTGCATAAATTGTGGGTAGCCACATTGTGGACTTACGGACCTAAAGTTATGGTGCTTGTTGTGTGATTTAATACGACCCATAGGGTCTGTGATATCTTAGTTGAAGTTTATATCTTTATGTTTTAATACTCAGATATCGATAATAGTGATAACAATTTTGTGACTAAGATGTTGATGTCGTGAAAATGGTTGTGAAATCTAGCATATCAGCTAATAAGAGATTTGATTTGTTTTCTTTATTATCTGGCACATGCTTTGTGGATTTTAATAAAATAGGATCTTCGATCCATATATTTCGTTTCACCAAAACTAGATTGAACAATGATTTCATAGTTGTATTATTATAAAACTATGATTTATTTTTTCATAGGACTGTTAAGTAATTACCTTAAAGAGATTCGATTCCACGATCTATATAATCTTACTAAGTGGATTAAGGGATCTTTCTAAAAGTTAATTTGATTATTTATGTATATGTAAACTTATGATAGCAGGATTGCACTTCACGGTTAGTTATGAAACCTTATTCGATTCGAATACTTTAAATGGGATCCTATGAGTAATCATATTAGAGGAAATTCCAACTCAAAATGGGCGTCCTAAAAAAAATTAATAAAATAATAGTTAAAATAATAAAATAATATTTATTAATTTTGGAGGAAGAAAAGAAAAAAACTACTTTTTTGTTTATATTTTCGGCATATCTCCCCGTGTTTTTAGCCAAATTTTGATTGGGAGATCCCGTTGGATGCGGAATTTAATTCCGAATCCAACGAGATCTCCCGATCGAAATTTGTGTAAAAACACGGGGAGATATGTTGAAAATACAAACAAAAAAAGTAGTTTTTTTTATGATACCTATCCCCAAATTTATATTAAAAAAGTGTTTAAGACCTATA
>LPNX010744277.1:89991-120735 GCA_001517045.1 Pseudotsuga menziesii
ACCTGCCATAGGGGATTCACTTGTTGACCAATATCCTATCACGTTAGTTCATATTGTGGGTTTTAAAATTATCAAAAATTGAACCAATATATTGCAGGTATTGGGGGGATGAGGGGTTTAAGGTGGGGGTGGGTAGGGTGATTTAGAAGGATTGAGGTATTAAAAGGGGTGGGGAGGAGGTTTTAAGTATTGGGAGGGGGTTTCAACAAAAAGAGTTTGGGTCAATATCTCTTGAAATTAAGGGTATTCTTTAATATCCCACGATCACATGTGCTATGTGAGAGGTTCACTAAGTGAAGTCCCGGTGGTACCTACAGAAACTTGAAAATTATTATTATATGCAAATTATACTGAGTGTAGGTAGTCTTCCCACTTACTTGGTTTGTCCATGACATACATCCTAAGCGTGTCCTCTAAGACTTGATTTACCCTTCCATGACCCTTTCAGTATTCCCCTCCATTTGTGGATGATATGCAGTACTAAAATTCAATTGTGTTCCTAAGCCTTTGAACAAATATTTCCAGAAGTTACTTGTAAATTTTGCGTCACTATTTGAGACTATTACTTTCGGTACACTGTGTAACCTGAATATCTCTTTCATGAAAATATGTGCAATTTTAACAACTTTATAGGTATATTTAACAGGAATAAAATGAGCATCCTTACTTAATTTGTCGACTACAACCATGATGGAATCATGCTGTTGAAAATTCTTCGGTAGGTCTGTTACAAAATCCATACTAATTGTTTCCCACTTCCATTACAGAATGGGTAGTGGCTGCAACAATCCTACTAAATGTTGATGTTCTGCCTTAACTTACTGACATTCAAGATAGCAAGCTAAGTATTCTACCACTTCTTTCTTCATGTTTGGCCAGAAAAAATCCTTGTCGATCATGGTGATCATCTTCTGGTATCCAGGATGCCCTGAATATGGTTGTTTATGGAGGTCATATGATAACTGTAAGTTTAATTTCTGTTATGTTTGGTATATACAGCTTGATTTTATGCAGCAACAATCCTTGTTTATTTAGGCTGAAATCTGTTTTTACTTGGTCTTGTTCATTTTTAGCAATCTTTTCTTTTAAAATATGATATTCCCTATCAAAATTTTCAGTGCTTAGAATCTGATTTTCCATATCAAATTCACAGTTGCTGCTTGCAAACAGTAAATTCACATGACAACTTAGAGCATCTACCACTTTATTTTCTTTTACTTTTATATGTTCGATTTCGAAATCATATTTGCTTAAAAAGAGCAACCATCTTTCTTGTCTAGCATTCAAATTTTGTGATCAAATAAATATTTAAGACTTATGTATCAAACATAAGTACAAATTTCCTTCCAATTAGGTAATTTCACCACATTTTTAAGGCGTGAATTATGGAATCAATTTCTAAAACATGTGTCGCATAGTTTTTCTTGTGTTCTTTTAATTTCCTAGATTCATATGCCACAACATAGTTTTATTGTAATAAAAATCGGCCTAGCCCTTGCTTGCAAGCGTCGGTACATACTACGAAATCCTTGAATGGATCAGCAATATTTAAGATTAGTGCGGTAGTTAATAGATGTTTTAGTTTGTTAAATCTTTCCATGCATTTTTCAGTCCATTCAAACTTTTTACCTTTCTTCTGTAATGAAGTTACGGGGTAGAAAATCTTAGAAAATCCTTCGATGAACTTCCTGTAGTATCCGGTAATCCCCATAAATGATCTGATGTTAGTTACATTCTTAGGAAACGTCCATTCAGTGATGGCATTTCTTTCGTCGAGATCAACAGAGATTCCATCCGTGGACACTACGTGTCCGAGGTATTGAATCTTATCTTTAAAGAAATCACATTTATTGAATTTTGTGTAAAGTTGTTGTTCTCTTAGCACTTGCAGAATTATCCTTAAATTTTCTTTATGTTCTTATTCGTTCTTATAGTAGATTAGTATGTCATCGATGAAGACAACCATAAAATTTATCTAGGTAGTTACTTAGGATGTTGTTCATTAAACACATGAATGCAGCAAGTGTGTTTGTCAACCCAAAAGGCAATATGACAAACTCATAGTGACCATAGTGGTTCCTGAATGTTGTTTTAAAGATATCCTCATCTTTTATTTGTACTTGATGATAACCAGACCTTAAGTACATCTTTGAAAATATATTTTCTCAACGGAATTGATCGAATAGATCATCTATCCGAGGGAGTGGGTATCGGTTCTTAATGGTCATTTTATTTAACTGTCGGTAATCTATACATAATCTTAAGTTCCCATCCTTCTTTTTCACAAAAAATACCGGTACTCCCCAAGGAGAGACACTAGGTCGAATGTACTTTTTATCAATTAAGTCTTAAAGTTGTGATTTCAGCTTCATAAGTTCTATTATGTACTTAATTTGGTAGGGATATTTCGATGCTAGTACCACTCTGGGTATCAGATCAATCGTGAAGTCAATGTCTCTTTTCGGAGGAATTCCAGGGACTTCTTTCGAAAATATGTCTTCAAACTCCTTCAAGACTGATATGTCTTCTAGTTTAAGTTTATTGTCATTTTCATTATCATTCATTATAGATACAGCAAACACCTTACACCCTTTTCTTACTGATCTTTTCATTTGCAACGTATATATTTCTCTGATTGTAACCTTCCTAGGATCCCTTTTAATTTTATATTGTTTCCATTATCGTCGATACATGTAAAGGTTTTCTCGAAACATTTTAACACTACTTTATGTTTTTCTATCCAATCCATTCCTATACAAATCATAGGATCCTAAAGGCGCAATATTTAAATTAGCATGCATAATGAAATCATTCATCATCAATTTACAATTCTTAACAAGACTAATAACTTTATGTTTTGTACCGGTGGCTAATTGTACTAGCCATGACTTATCAAACTTTTCTGGTATTAATCTACATAATTCAACTATTCTAGGTGATATATAACTCATGCTTACACCTGGATCAGTTAAAATAGAGATAGGTTAACTGTTTATCATACCTTCAATTTCATCCATAGAAATCTGGTGATCTGCTTGTTGGTTTTCTAATGCAACGCAAATTCTGGGCATGCTCGTAGCCATGTCCCCAACTGTAACTGCTTCTTTGATAGAATGGACATTAAAATTATTTTTTCTTACTGGGAAGTCTTTAAAGTAGTGTGGCCCTCCACACTCCCAACATTTTAAGGGTTTTTTTGTGATGGGTTCTTGTTAATAATGGTAGACGGTTCTTTTACTGCAGAATTCTAGGGTTTAAAGCCTTTGTATTTATTACCCTGATATCCCCTATAGTTATTTCCCTTTTTTTTTGGAACTTATTCTGCTTCTTTCTTGGATCAAAATTATTTGGCCTTTTACTATTCCAAGATGGTACATTTTCCCTTTTATTTTTTGTTTTCATCGTAACAAAAGTTTGCCTTCCTCATCGCATCTTATAGTGTCTTTGTATTGTCATACTCAATTTGTACTTTGAACATGATAGTAAAACAAAGGAGAAACCGTTGTATTTTGGTGTTTTCATCAATTATGTAAGGAACATAATGAAGCAGGCTTAAAAACTCATTGCATAGTTCTTTCATCGTCATGGCTCCTAGCCTTAGTTCATAAAATTCTTTGGCTTTTTCTTCATAATATTTTTCTGATAAGTACTTTCTTTTAAATGTTTTCCAAGTTACATATCTCTCTTTTATCCCCTTAACCTTCTTTATGTATTGCCACCATATATCTTCATTTCTAGTCAGATTATAGATGGCCATTTTAGCCTTTAATTCATCAGAGTAGTTGTATATTTGGAAATATTGTTTCATTATGGACAACCAGACTTTCGCCTCTTCACCCTTCTCAATTTCTGCATTAAACACTGGTGGTTTAATTTTCTTAAACTCCCCAAAGATTTCCTCATGGGGTCTGTACTTATTTTTCCTTTTGTTATCATCATTGCTTTCGCTTGACTCTTGTTCTTTCCTTGAGTGATGTTTAACTCACTCTTCACAGGAAGTTTCAAGTTTATGGCTGGAAAATTCCAGCTTCCTGCCCCTACATTTGTAAGGTGCAATTTTAGGTATTTCTTGTTCAGATTCCTTATTTTTTATTTTTCATCATTATGTATTTTAGCTAACATAATAGCATTTAATTCTTCCTGAGCATTTAGAATTCATTCGTTATCTTCTTTAACTTTTCTTAATGCAGACCTTAACTCTTTAACAGTTCTTTTTAGTTCAGATTTATTACCTTAACTGTCATTTAAGTCTACCCAAATTTCCCCATCTTTTAAATTTCCCTCTTCATGATTTTTTCTGGGTGACGTTCTTCTTCTGCAGAAACCTCTGCAATCGCCATGTTTCCTGCAAAATATAGTTATCCTTCTCTTTGTTGTTTGTAACATAATTAAACCAAAATAAAGTATAAGCTAGTTTTTATGTTTTCTTTAACAATTCTAGTGTTGAGATGATTCGGGCCTAGTGTTGTACCTTAATCTAATACCATTATGTAACACACCTAAAAATCCTAAATAAAAATAATAATTTAAATAAATAAATAAAAATTACATGCATTACTTTTATATTTACTTAGCAGATTCCTTAATGGTTTACTTCTTTTATTTTTAATATCTTTGTCTGTTGGTTACGATAGGTTCTGTTGAATATTATGATGGCTAGCTCCTTCTGGAACCTTCAACCATGTATATGCAGGTGATGTACTTTGTTTATACCTGTTCTTATTTCTTTTATCTTTATAATAGGTTGAACTATCCTAAGGCATGGGAGATTGTTCGTGGACTTGACCCTAGCCCGTCAATTGCATTATATTTTCAAGGCCTTGGCCTTACCATAGTTTATACTATGTGTGTAAAGACCTGCCCCTAATCATGAGAAGCTTAGGGTTTGTAAAGTGTATGGTTCTCCATACGGTGACCTCTTGTTATCAATAAAAGGTGAGGGTTTACATACTTATTGTTGGCATGATACTACATGTTTTGGCCTTAACGCATTTCTTTATGGTCCTTGATGTTCATGGTGTAATTATTATATCATATGGTTTTACAATGTTTTCAATATTACAATGCATAAACCCAAACTATGCTTGCAATGTAGTTTTGATGTTTTTATAGCATAGGGATATGCTATGGTCTGTAAATATTTTGATGGCCTTGGATAACCTAGCGCTAAGGTAATAGAATGATTCGGTGATATTTTTATTATATTTACTATGGTTATATTGGGAAGGGTGTGGACCTTGGAATAACCCCGAAGGCATTACATGCCAGTCCTATCACCACGAATGTTTAGTGCATACGCCATATATCATAAGATTTAACCTTGGTTTCTATTATAGCGATGATTATAAATATATGTAGTTTGGCACTCTTATTCATGTTCCATGGTTCAAAGGTAGGAAAAGATTAGGGTTGTAATTATGTTCTTCCTGTTATTTTTTATGGTACTTTTTTTACTTAAATAGTTGTCTTATCTACGAGTTGACAGTGCAACCAGGCTCTGAGTTGGCACGAGAATTTGATCTCTACCCTACACCTGGATGGTGAGATCATATAGTCTCGTAGGGTTTTGTAAAAACTCATTCACTCTGTCTTATCTCTCATTTGGTGGTGTTGTTTCGTCGAAGGCCGGTTAAGGGCCGAGCTCTGCTTTGTATGATTCTTGCTCTAGTTTAGGTGTTAATGGATTTGGCTTGGCGGGTGAACTCGGCTCCATTCTTACTATGTTAATTGCAATGTCTGGTTCTTCCAAGGTAGCTATTTTTAAAGGATTCCTCAACCGTCTACCTTTCAACACCGGATCTTCGACGAGCCTACTAACGCTTCCACCATGCGACCAGTCTGTTTCGACAGGTGATTAATTCTTGTTACTTATCTATGCATTTTAACAATGGTTTATAGTATTTGTTTTTCCAAATTTATTGAAAGGTTTTTCAGTGGTTGTAGGTTGCATAAGGATAAGGGTACTCCAAAGGAAATGACCCCTGGCCCTCACTTCCAAATGCTAAGTTAAGGGTTTATCCAAGTTTTAAAATACATTTCGATTTGTTTTAACCTTCCATCCATAGAACTAATTGTAACTTGCAAAAATGTGCAGGATGAAGGTGTTGGAGAGGGAGGCGACGGGGTCACCTACTCCCAAGCCTTTGTTTCCAAACGCCCAAGTAAGGTATCCCTATCTTAAACTCTATTTTTTTTTTTTAATTTGCTTTAAAGTTTGCGACCCATGCTGACCCAACCAAGTCGTGGTTGCAGGTCATTCTGGGAAAATGTCGCAAGGTTCCAAAGGGTAGCCTCATCAACTTAAAGATAAGTGGCTTTTGGTTTTAAAATTTGTAATTGGTTTTATGAAACCCTTCTCATGTTTGTGCCGAATTTTTATCCATTATCATGGCACTGTAATGTAATGTAATTTTTAGGCTTTTACCTTGGCAAGGTTTGGGTGCCCTTAACAGGTCTTTTTTTTTTCAATGTGGTTCACGCGCCGGCTTGACCGACGGGCTACATCCACGAAATAATTTCAAGAGGGCCCACCCAAAGGGGCCTCACTCTCGGCACACTTCATGCCTAACCCCAAGAGCGTCGAGGAGAATGGATCCCGCGACCTCACTTGCCGGGAGGCCTAACTACGGTTGCTCGACCGCTTGAGCTAACTCTTGGGGCTAATCCCTTAACAGGTCTTATTCTCATACTCGTTGGCTTTGAAAAAATATTTTACTGTGGAATCCATCGGAGATGGTCTTATAGACACTCTTTAATATGTGTGTGTGTGTGTGTGTGTGTGTGTGTGTGTGTCTTGATTAAAAGAGAGAAGTGTCAGCCTTCAGCAATGTAAATTCCATTATCGTTTTGTATTTTCTATATATATAAATACATCATGTTTGTGTTAACCAATCGGCTGCCATCGTTGATGGTCTTACGGCCATGAGGATAGTGGTTATTATATGAAATATTGTTTTGTTTGATAAAAAGTGTGGTAATGAATCCTATTTGTATCATGCATGTAAACTTTGTGTAAATCGATGGTAGCCATAAATGGGCTTATGGCCACCTTATACATTTTCTTAATGCTTTGTAATATTTATTATACACGATAGGGTATGTGACTGTTTTAAAACATAAATAGTCGTTTGTAATGTGGTGGTGACCATTTGACATAGGCTTACAGCCATAATAGTTAAATGTTGTGATCTGTAATACAGTTTGATGGTTGTACCTATTATTCTATTTGCATTTAGCTTTGTTTATCAGCAAACTATAATTTATTTAATTACCTAAAGAGATTCAATCCCACGGTTTAGTGTAGTTTAACATGTGAATACTTGATTAAGGCTATCCCTCTGTATAAATTTTGGGTAGCCACGTTCTGGACTTACGGCCCTAAATTTATGATGTTTGTTGCATCATATAATACAACCCATAGGGTCTGTGATATCTTAATTGAAGTTAAGATCTTTATGTTTTAATACTCAAATATCGATGATAGTGATACTCGTTTTGTGACTAAGCTTACGATGTCGTGAAAGTGGTTGTGAAAGCTAGCATCTCAATCAGTAAGAGATTTGATTTTTTTTCTTTGTTATCTTGCACATGCTTTGTGGATGTTAATAAAATAGGATCTTCGATCCTTATATTTGGTTTCATAAAAACTAGATCGGACAATGATTTCATAGTCTTATTATTATAAAACTATGATTTATTTTATCATAGGATTGTTAAGTAATTACCTTAAAGTGATTTGATTCCATGATCCTTGTAATCTTACTAAGTGGATTAAGGGATCTGTTTAAGAGTTAATTTGGTTATTTCCGTATATGTAAACTTATGATAGCAGCATTGTACTTCACGGTTAGTTATGTAAACCTTATTCGATTTTAATACTTTAATTGGAATCCTATGAGTTGTATAATGTTAATATTATTAAGTGGAATCCATTTATGTATATTAAATAATACATATCTATACTATAAACAAGAATTATACCCCCTAATACTTCTATTTGTATAGAATTTGGATGGTACTCTATCTGTATATACTTATAAGTTTTTATGGAACCTTATTGTGGTTTAAATCTTCTAAAAGTAGATACATTCTAGCATTATTAGAGATTCAGTCTACATTTAATTTAGTCAATACTGACTAAGGAATAATTTAGGAATAATCAATACAAACAAGAAATAAATGATTAAATGTAGGAATACATGATACACATTAGAAATAGACGATTTCAAATACATTATGTGTAGAATTCAAATTTCAAAAGGAATCAAAATTCTAAACATTTAAGCATGGCATCATTAAGCTAACTGAGACAGACTAGGTTCTACATTAATCTTCTTTAGATCTAGAAATTAAAACACATTCTGCAAACATATAAACTTAATTTATGAACCTAGCACGAACGCTAGGAAAACAAAAGTGGAGAAGTTGGTCCTCCCAATGTAAGTAGGAATATTTCACCTTCTGTGAACAGAAGTTGTTCCTCTGGTCTGAATGGTTCAGATCCAGAACAAATGACCGACAAAGGATGAAGACCCTCCCTAGATGTCGTAGATACCTGGAATGTCTCTTCAATAGTAAACCTATGTACCTGCAATCAGATTAAACACGCAAACACATCAAAGCTACCAGAACATAATCCACTGATCCATGTTAGTGATTAAGGAATCTAACAACATTTACATGCGAAATCGAAACAACAGTAATGTGGGATGGAAATCAGATTTTCATTAAGATGAATGGAGAAGTTTACAACCAATTAAGCCTTAGTGTTGACATGCATCTCCATGAAACCAACACTTCATCCCCATAAGCTCCAACTTTACTCTCTATGCTCTCAAATGGCTTGGGCCAAGTGGTCAATCCAACAGCATAACAATACCTCTATGGTTCCCCCCTCAACCATGGACATGAGCTTCTATTTATAAGGCTCAATGGATAGGAATGGTTGAGAGATTTGTGGATGAGGTGGCCTCCAAGATCCTATGATGGGGGATCTCGAGCTCAACTGACCCACAATGTTAGGGATAAGAGAGGACATGAGGCTCGTGATCTAGAAGCCTTGAGAAACCTCCCTTTTTTCCCATTTTACCCAGGATACCACCTTTTTCCTCTTATGACAGAGCGGTTCAGGTTAAAAACGCTTATGGAACAAAGGCTATAAGCGGTGGCACCGCTTATGGTAAACAAGATACAGGTGGTGTGAGCAAGGTACCGCTCATGGTTAACAGGAAAAGCGTGGTGCTGAGTATTTTCATGAAAGATCGACAAACAACATGGTTTTTCTCTCCAAGTGATGGGATTAAGGGCATATATGTAAGTCAAGGATCTCATCACATGGTGGTGAATGGATTTTGGTATAACGGGATGCCCCCCAAAGAATGAGTCTTAGAGGGATACGATAAACGAGAGCTTTGAGAGAACAAGTCGTCGCTACGAGGTGAAAAATGTCAGCTCGATCAGAGCATGTCGTCAAGTAGGCATCTGTAGTACATCAATATTTTTGACTCATAGACACAAGTAACCAACTCATGGCTGCAGACCAATACAAGGCAGATCCATGGGAGGAATAAACAAGCATGGATACTAGAATACAACGTAGATCCATGTGATAGAGGACTCAAACTTGGGCATAGCTACCAGACATACAACGTAGATCTATGTCATACTGATGCAAATTTTAGCATAGCCACGACCATACAAGTGTGGATCCATGCTAGATACACAAAAACTCCATCGCAACCTAGGGAAAAGCAATGAGCGCTTTAAACAAATACCAAGGGTCTTTGTCTCGTCTTCCATAAAGTACGATTTATCCATGTGATTACAATGATCTGAGGTCGAACATGGTATAAACCACTTGATTACCGGCCAATGATGTGAACCGTTAACAGGTGTGAGGGAGATCACCATTGATGTCAATGATTCCCAATGTACCCTAGTACAATCTACTGAGTGTGAATAGATGTCATGATGTCGAACACTCAGTCGATTCTAACAATCAAAGGTCAATAATTTGAACCTATTTCGAGAGCGAGAGAATCTGTCATTAAGGCATACAGATCTCAAGGTACTAAGTTTTTTGTTTCTAAGACTATTTCCTGGATGATGAGCTGATGTCGACGAGAATAGTCTCGTTGAAGGAGGGCCATGATGAGTCCCACATCGACAACACGAAACTTGGAACATAGTTCTGGAATGATGTGAATGTAGTAACCATAGGACCGACTCAAAAGTACTGACACATAGACTGTTTTGACTGCAGAGGTAAAACTTCTTCAAATTCCCTTTGAACAACGGGCGACACGACAAAAAGACTTGACAGCATGACTGAACGGGACAAACATAAAATGTGACAGTGGACAATGCATTATTTTGAAAGACTCAAAGGAGTGGCATGACTCATGAAAGTGGATCGTCACAGAGATCAGCTGAATACCAAATTGACTGACATGATATGCAGACAAGTGCCATGTTCAAAGGTAACGACAAACTACTGCCATTTATTTGCAAAATGATTCCCTTCCCATTTTCCCCATCATGATCGATGAGTGTCTCTTTTCGGTTTTACGAGTTCAAAGAGGGTAACAAACACTCGGTATAGCTTGTCCGAAGACAAGTCCAAACTCATATGTTTTATGAACCTAACAGAGGAGGGGTTCATTCCCAAAATAGGTCTCTCAATGTTCAATTTAACGAGTCCAAAGAAAGAAAACTCGGTATCGTTCATGTTTAGAGAGTTTGAACGATTATGGAAGAAGACTCCAAAGGGGTCCTTTTTCATATGATTTAGTCCCTAAGGCCCGAAAAAGTGTAAAATCATACCTTAGAGAAATCTTCCAATCATGATTGGCTGGAGTGTTCCTTTTTCGTAAATAGTCTATCCGAACCAAAAAAGAGATAACCTACTGTCGGAGAGACGACTCTTCAAATGCTTTAGCGAGCATGAAGAAGACAATATCGCTCGATGATATTTTCATATTTAGGGAGCCTAAAAAGAGTTTAAAGAGGACTCCATGAGGTTTCTTTACACAATATCAATTTTTATGAGCCTAGAAAGAATCGGAAATGGACTCGGACCTTTGATACTGGTTTTAAGGAGCGCGATCAAAGTGTCGTAACAAAAGCTCATTGACTTTTTCTGTTTTATGGAAGTACAAAAAAGTCATAAACAAACTCCCAAATATTTTTGCTATGGTTCTTATATCCTGCAATCGACTCAAAAAACAAGTGTTAAATGCACTCATGACTGACATTAAGGGATTACGATAGACAAATTTCGAGAAAAAAACAATTTTAAATCAAAACTATAGTATACCAAACCCAAAAATGCCTATATAAGTCATGTAAATAGTAAAAAATCAAATCATTTTACTATTTACCCATAGTGGAGAGCATTTGGAGAACTTTCCTAGCCAAACCTTCAGCTGCTGATACCGAGAGTTCCCACCGTCGCATTTGAGCGCCATCAGTTCCAAGTAACAACTAAAACCCTACTCTTTCTTTTCATAGTCTTCATTTTGAGTTTTGATGGGGTTTTGGGCTTGTATGCCAAGTCGTAAAACCATGGAAACAGGCACCGTACATACCCCTTGAGGGATACGCGGTACCTCACTAGAACTGCGCCTAGAACAAGGCTGACAGGCGGTGCCACCGCCTGTCTCCAACAGCGCACAAGCGATGCCAGCCATGGAGATTTCAAAATGATAGCACAAGCAAAAATACATCATTCTTTTGAATTTAAATGATTAGAGATGATTCTAATGTGTGCTATGATTTTTTTTGGCAGGTTTTTGTTGCTCAATCATGGTGATATGGAAAGAAAGACAACATGACAACGACAACGCTTTTGCGGAGAGAAATGTGGGTTGTATAGCCGCATTATGAGACTGTGGGTTCATGAAATTATTTCAGACCCCTAGCATGGTATCACATGAGCGGTTGTTGGAGCACATACTTCGGATGTGGAATCCGGAGCAGCAGTACTTCGAGGTCGGGGCCCATATTCTGACAGTGGAGGTAGAGTACATCTACTTCTTGACTGGTCTCTTGAGATGGGGTGCCCCCATCTCGCTGATAGGTTCTCGAGGGGGGGGGGGATATTACCATGCAAGAGTTGATATACCGTCACTGTGCCCCGCGGACGAGGACATCGGGGAAGAAAATCCCCATCAGAGCAGTGACGTATGGGCCTCTATGGACTGTCCTATTTACTATGCAGAGGGTGGCCGGGAGTCAGGGTGTGCACCAGTCTTATAGGGAACACATGTTATATGCCATAGAGGCCATGGCACCTATGGTGTTCAACTAGGAGGAAGCCATGCTTCTGATATTCAAAGATCAGCTGACTAAGTGTCGACAGGGAGAACTAAAGCAGTTTGGATTTGGTTCCATTTTATCCTGCTTCTTCTTCGAGCGGGTATGACAGATAAGACCTCAGGTGGTCTTCACAGAGCTAAGAGCGTGGGACCCCCGTATGCTAAGGTGGGTCCAGATTATGGCTCGTACAGGAGCGAGTAGGGCAAAGGTGAAGTTCGGTGACCCGTTCTTCAGATGGCTCCAAGATCAGATCCTCATGATGGTGGAGGATTATGCTTATGCGGGCACAGACTTCAGTGGAGATACTGACCTACCACTCCCACCTGGAGGACAGTGGGGTGACATCGGTAAGAAGCAAAAACCCTAAAATGGATGAAATTTTTTTATGTTTTTGATGTTTTATACTTTTTATGTTAAGTAAGGAGACCTGGATATTCTCATGCAGATGTTGGAGCAGCCCGACCTAGGGAGCTTCTCCATTGGATAGGCGAGCTAGGGCCCGCTTTGCACCGTAGGGTGATGATATCACTGGGGAGTTAGAGGAAAACCTAGAGAGGTTGACCTTGGATATCTTAGATGCTTCCATTAATGACCTCCCTCTGAGGTATCAGAGACCCACAGCAGGAGTACCGGGTCGATTCAGTAGGCTGCTATGTAGAGTAGCCCAGGCGATGATGTGCTACCATGAGCATCACTAGTGTATGAGATATCTACTGAAAGCTGAGAGCTTCAGGATTTTGTATGGTGATTTTTTCCTGAAAGCCTACGTGCTTCAAATGAGGTCTCGCGACCTATTTTTTGTAAACTTGTTCATATATATATATATATATATATATATATATATNCGATGTAATTAGCTAACGAGTTAGAAACTACATTATGTTCCCTAGGGATATGCCTATAAGTGATGGTTTCAAATGATCTTTCTAGCAAATTTACCCTCTGGAAGAGGTGGAGAAGCACAGGGTTTCTAATGGCGTAGACATGGTTCAGATGATAAACCACAAGTTGTGAGTCCATCAAGACTACCAAATTGCGAACATCTTGGGAGGCAGCTTCATTCAGAAGACCGATGACTGCTTGATACTCAACGATGTTACTAGCAGCGGGACCTATACAAACCACTCCTGAACTTAACAAATCTTCAGCCGGGGAATAGAGGACCCAAGCAGCTGAGGCGAGATTCAAGGTGTGGTGGCAAGCACCATCAGCGAAGCCGTAGAAAGCCATCTGCATGACCAAAACATGGTATAAACAGATGCAGACACTAAACTCAAAACCATCTTGAAAATACCAAAAGCACACTGAAAGCCAAGCAATATACATATATACAAGATACTATCCAAGAAAGATCTAGGCATAGTACCTTTTCAGGTACAACCCATTGCGATGTTGCCCCAAAGGGATTCCATTGTAGTCAACAAGCTCGTAGGCTCCTTTCTCTAAAACCTTATAAATAACAAAAGGTCCGTACCACATGGATTCGAACTTACCCTCTCCTAGTTTGTCATATCTCTGGTCGTAAGTCAAAACTAGGCCACCCTCGTTAAAGGCACGAGGTTGGACGGATTTAACATACTACGCCTTGACACGTTTCTTATGTGCCTCATTAGCCAAGGCAGCATCTCTCCGAGTCTCGTCAAGTCTATTCAAGTACAAAAATATTTCTTCCTCTGCGGACGTGTCTAGGAGAAGTTCGACGGCAAGTTGTAAAGATGGAATCTGACACTAAATTGGTAAGACAGCTTCGATTCCATAGACAAGCTGGAATGGTGTGAAACCAGTGGTTGTTTTTGCCGAAGTTCGATAAGCCCAAACAACAAAGAAAAGAACGTGGTGCCAGTTGGATTTATGATCTCCAACCATCCGACGAATCATAGTTTTTAAAACTTTGTTAATGGCCTCTACCTGACCATTAGCTTGTGGATAATATGGCATAGAGTTTTCATGGCGAAAACCTAGCTTGCCACTTAGTTCCTCCATCATTTGATTATGGAAATGTGATCCGTGATTAGTAACGATGGACTGCAGGACTCCAAATCTAGCTATAATATGATTGAACAGGAAGAGAGCGATAGTCTTACCATCTTTTGCATATGTAGGCATGGCCTTAGCCCATTTTGTGAAATAGTCAATGACTACGATGATGTAACCATGCCCCTCGACTGAGGTAGGCTTACAATGCATAAAGTCAATCCCCCATTTGGAAAATGGGCCAACGATAATGACGGGGTGTAGTGGAGCAGGATGAGTGCACTTTTTGGGATAAAAGTGTTAACAAGGTGGGCATTTCTTAACAGGCTCATGACAATCTTTGAAGACGGAAGGCCAGAAATAGCCAGCGCGGAGGATTTTCTGGGTTGTAGCCATCCTAGATAAATGACCACCACATGCTCTAGAGTGGCAATCATTCAACACATGTTCATCCTCCTCATGGGTGAGGCATCACCGGACAATAGAATCAATCCCACGTCTATACAAGGTATCATTCAGGATGAGGTAGTATTTTGCGTGGTGACGGATACGGCGACGAATGTCGCGGGATAAGTGCAGCTGAAATCATTGTGTTTGGAGATAAACAAGCAAATATCCATACCATGGATCGGTAGTGCTAATTAGGAACAGGAATTCATCTGGAAATGAATCACTGGGCTCAGATTCTGTCAAAGCACAGGGAATATCACACATGAGCTCAGCAAAGACCAAGGATTTCTTTGATGTGGCTTTGGCAAATTCCAGATCAAAGTCCTGAATTATGACTATCCATCGGGAGTACTTTCCCCCGAGCACCTAACGATTTAGGATGTAATGCATAGGGTTTTAGTCTGCCACTACGATGGTTGTGTGGAGCAAAATGTAGTGACGAAATTTTTGTACAGAAATGACCGTGGCCAATGATAACTTTTTCACACGTGAATAGCGAGTTTCGGAATCTATAATATTCTTACTAGTGTAGTAAATCACGTGCTCCTGACTGTTGGGATTTTCCTGCACCAAAACCATAGCAATGGTAGTAGCGGAGGCAGCAATATAGAGGAGAAAGTCCTTTGAATAATCCGGGGGGTGTATCACGGGTGAATGAGTCAGAGCATGTTTAAGATTATCAAAGGCGCGTTGGGCTTGGTCATCCCAGAAGAATGGGGTGTTCTTCTTGAGGAGACATATATAATCGTGTGTTTTATCTACGAAATTGCACACGAAATGGTGGAGAAAGTTTTTCTTCCCTTGCAAACTTTGGAGTTCAAGAAGATTAGTTGGGGCTGGGAGTTCAAGAAATGACCGTGGCCAATGATAACTTTTTCACATGTGAATAGCGAGTTTCGGAATCTATAATATTCTTACTAGTGTAGTAAATCACGTGCTCCTGACTGTTGGGATTTTCCTGCACCAAAACCATAGCAATGGTAGTAGCGGAGGCAGCAATATAGAGGAGAAAGTCCTTTGAATAATCCGGGGGGTGTATCACGGGTGAATGAGTCAGAGCGTGTTTAAGATTATCAAAGGCGCGTTGGGCTTGGTCATCCCAGAAGAATGGGGTGTTCTTCTTGAGGAGACATATATAATCGTGTGTTTTATCTACGAAATTGCACACGAAATGGTGGAGAAAGTTTTTCTTCCCTTGCAAACTTTGGAGTTCAAGAAGATTAGTTGGGGCTGGGAGAGCTAAAATGGAGGCAATTTTCAAAGGATCAATCTGGATTCCATTTTTGGAGACCACAAAACCTAGCAGATGTCATGTTTCAACACAGAAAACACATTTATGGGGATTGAGCCGTATATTATAATGACGGCATCTCAGGAATATATCTCTAAGATGACCAGAGTGGTCCTCCCGTCGCTGTGAATGAGCAGGGAGGTCGTCAAGGTACGGTTCAACAATATGTTTAATATCGTGAAACGCATAGGACATCGCACGCTGGAATGTGGCTCCAGCATTTTTCAAGCCAAAAGGTAACTTCTTATATGCAAAGGTTCCCCATGGGCAAATGAATGTCGTCTTGTGTTGATCGGCGGGTAATATCTCAATCTGATTATAGCTAGAGAAGCCATCCATAAATGAGAAGATGACACTCCCAGCAGATTTGTTGATAATCTGATCGATGTGCGGAGTAGGAAAGTTGTCCTTGGGACAAGATTTATTCAAATACCTAAAGTCGATACAGACTCTAATAGTGCCCTGCTTTTTATTGACAGGGACAATGTTCGATACCCATTCTGTCAGGGGTATGGGATAAATAAACCCAGCTTTGAGAAGTTTCTCAATTTCAACTTTAATAGCTACAGCCTTCCGAGGATGGACTTGCCTTAGTTTTTGCCTGACAGGTTTGGCCGTGGAATAGGTTTTAATATCATGGAACACAATGGATGGGTCAATCCCTGACATCTCTTCATAGGACCAGGCGAAAATATCACGGAATTATTTGAAAAGTTCCTTATATGCTTCATATTCATCTATCGAGCAGTTCTTCCCAACATGAACATGCTTGATGGTATCAGGCCTGGCTGATATGTCAATCGAATTCATCTGAGTAATGTTGCAAAGGTTTCCTTCAAAATCTGTGTCTTGCAACAATATGGGACTTTGGGGTATATTGACAATATTAGTAGGAAACAAGGATGTATAACCATGGTTAACCATACTGGTGTTGGGGAGGAACATGGATCTATGATGATGATCCTCCCAAATGGACTCATCCGTATTCATGATCTCCATAATGGACTCGTCAAAAGAAAAAGTCTCAGAGAGATCATTTAGAACAGGAAGAGAAGGTTCTAACTAGTACGGTAAATGGTAAGGGTCCGAAGCCACTAGATGAAGGTCATCGGTGTGATCATCGAAAAAGGTTTGAATGGTGTCATACATTGCTTCATATGAACTCAACGAGGTGGACTCAACAACTTGTTTACCCTTAGGCTCACAATCAAATGAGGTGATCATGTGGATTGTTGCGGTATCCGTGTTAGGAGGAGTGGATGGAAAAATCCCCATAAGGGATGAATCCTTCAACATGTCTACCCCAATCGACTGGTAAGGAGGAGGGGACTGACCTAACATGGGGATGTTATTAGCCATGGAGATATTAACATCCGGCGTGCAGAAATCAAGCTGGTCAATGGTAACAATTCTCCCTAGATGCAGAAATTGGACTGTTCGAAATACTGTTGAAACGACAACAGTCATGGCATAGAACCAATTTCTTCCTAGAAGGAGTTTGTAATCTAACGAGGCATCTACCACTTCTACCTGAATGGAAATGGTTTTTCCCCCAAGCTCGACCGCTAGGGCTGATATAACACCATGGGGCTGAAACCACGTTCGTCAAAGGCCTTGAGAGTCGTAGGTGATGTTACAAGCTCGGGAGAGCTGAGAACTTTCCAACAAGACAGAGACAAAACCGAGGTCGAAGCTCCTTCATCTAGTACCATTCGAAAAACTTTCTTTCCAACTACTTGCGTAATGATCTGAAAATAAAGTTTATGAGGTAACCTATACTTATAGTTCTCAACATTGAAATGAATCAAATTAGTATGATCCGGGTCTAAAGCTCCTAATGCTGTTAACAAGTTTTTGTGTTGTGTAGGACAACTTTGGAGTACTTCTAAGGTAGACATTGCACAAGGTGCCTGAGCGATATCTTCAACTACATTATAAAATTGAGCAGCTCAGGCATTAGAGTTAAAAACAACCTTTCGAAGAGTACTCTTGGGCGGACGCAAAATCATGTCGAGAGTAGGCTTCTCGATGGATAGGGGGATAGTAGACAAGGATTCAGGAGAACTAGTAGAGGGAGATTTTCCTAAAGAAAAATGATCTTCTTTCTTGTCTGCGGGTTTGTCATAATTCTAGCTTCGAGTTTGCAGATTAATAGTATCCGAGGAAATCATACGAATTTCCTCTGACGAACTAGAGTTAACCTGATTAGACATGTGGTCTATCAGTTGTTGTTGAGAGGAAAAAGGATCCATGAGTACTACGGGTGCGAGATTTGACTTCAGAAATTGGGAGATTTCATCTCGACAGGGACACTCTTTTGAGAAATGGTCACCTCCGCATAGCAAACATAGATATTTTGCTTTTCTTTTCCCTTTATTGTTATCACTGTTGGTTGGTCTTGGATTCTCCTGTTGGTTTCCGGGTTTTTTATTCTTATTTTTACCCTTCTTTTTATTATTGCCCGAGGTTTGAGTACTTTGAATAGAATTGACCTCGGGGAAAACCTTAGAATTCGAAGGAGTAGGGGTGGCAGTCTGGGGTTGTTTAGAATGTTTTGCTACTAACAGGGACTGGATTGAACCAACAATCCCATCAACAGGTACTTATGTTGGTGGCTTTATGGGATCGGTGTTTAGGCAAGGAGCTTGAGGAATCAAGTCATAAAGAGTTCCAGACTAGGAATAGACCAAGTCTAGATACCGGGCTCGACTAATATCCTGCTCTTCAGTAACAGCACCGCCCATAGCCACATCTCGGGCAATTGGAGTCAACAAAGATTTGGTAAACCAATCAGCTAATAACTGATCCGGAATAGGGGCCTTAATAAGCCTTCTCCACCTTCTCCATTCATGGATAAGGTCGGATATGTGGGTGGAGGTGTTCTGTTGCAGAGAGGTTAAGAGATCAGTACCCATTTCATAATGGATAGGGAGCTGAAAGTGTGTAAGAAACACGGTTGCCAATGAGCCGAAATCCACAAACGAATGTTGTGGGAGTTCAATGTACCACTTCGCGGCTGTACCAGTCAAAGTTCGCTGAAAGAGTCGCAACCGAACTGAATCATCCATGAGGGATTTTGAAGAACACCACAAATGGAATGTCATGACATGGTTTTTTGAATCGTCTCCCTGCTTCCCGTCGAACTTTGGGATGTCCGATGGTAACTTTACCGGAATGGGAGGCCACGAGGGATTGTATCGAATGGGGTCATTGATCAACTTGGATAAGTTAGGTAAATCCAAAGTTGCTAGGAAAGGTAACTGACGGTTAGGTTGCACGTACTGGTAATATTGATAGGGCATATAATTACCAGTAGGATCGTAAGTGGACTAATAGACAGGTTTTTGAGAGGAAGAACTAATGGAAAATCCTCCCGCATGGGGGTTGATTTCTGGGATCAGGACAGGTAGGACCACTAGGGCCCCCGGGACCACCAGGACCATTGGGACCACCACAACCACCAGGACCACCAGACCCTCCATGGCCGCTGGGAGGTAAGCCTCTTGCGCCTCTGGAACCACTAGGAGGAGGGCCACCGGTCCCTCCAGGGCCATTAGGAAGAAAGCCACCAAGGCCCCCAGGACCATTAGGACCAAAAGGAAGAAAACCACTATGCCCTCCAGGACCACTAGGACCATAAGGAGGAAAGCCACCAGGCCCTCCAGGGGGAGTACCTCCATAAGGCGGTCTTCTGGCACCTCCTGCAGTATGTATAGGTATCCCCTCCATAGCTGGCATGTAATACCAATTAGGTTTCCCCCATGGCATAAAAGTATTACTAGGGTATGGAATTCTAGCATAAGGCGTTCCTGTAGGATTGGGTGGATAATTAATGTTTCCTACAAGTATTTGATAACCATAACCTCTAGAAGATTGAATGGTTGCAGGTTGTGCCCCCAAGGACTAACCTAAACTGGATGGGGGATTAACCACATTAGTATGGGTGGGAGGGACATAAACTATAGACGGTTCTATATTAGAGGTCTATCCTTGACTAGGTACAATTTCGATGCCAGATAACGTAGGTCGTGTTGGGGGTTGCCCCCCGGCACTAGAAGGTAATGACAAGATGGGAATTGAAGGTTGGGTTCCAGGTGCAGAATACCTGGGAATATTGGGAATATTGGGAACAGACATACATGGGAGGTGGTGGGGTTGGTATTTTGACCTGGGTTGTGTGGTGTTACTGTGCGATCTATAATCGGTTCAATGGGTCTCATAGAATCGACAAGTGAATGGTATCCCACATGAACAGTTGTGGAACGTGTTGGTGGTGTGCCCGATATGTCATATATTTTCCTGTCAATCTCCTGTGCACGGAGAATGGTTGCGTGGTATTGCCTACATTCTTCTTCATCTTCAAAAGAGTTTAAACGGGTGCCAAAAGAGGCAATGGCTTGTCCTATAGAGGTGTCCCAAAATGGAGCATTGGGACCATAATCCGAACGGGTAGTATCATCAACATGACCTTCTATGGGAGAATGGAATGAGGTATTTCCCCGAGAAGGTTGTTGGACCAAGGGAGGCAAGTGTGAAGAATATGGTCCTCCACTTTCTGCAACCACATTATCTCCCACCTGGGAGGTGGTAGCAGCTCCTTAGTCGATAGCTTCCATTGGATTTTCTTCTGAGCCAGGAATAAAATCGGGTGGCAAGCCCCATACTCTTCTAGACTGTCTTAACTCAGCTAGTTTTTACAGTTCCTATCTAACCTAAGGTCTGAAAAACTAGAAAACGCACCAAAAAATTCCCTACACATGCTATAGGTCAAACAAGTAGACTTAAAATGATAGGAGGAATTCTGATAGTCAGGTCTCTCACCAGGATTGTCAAGAAGGTGCCACTCATGATATACCTCTAGGGTACGTGCATAGTAATCTCCTTGAATGTTGTTTTTGGTGTATGGCTCCAAGAAAGATGGCCAAAGGGCTTTTCTCAGATGGATAAGGTGTCCTAGTGGGGTCTCCTGATATACTCAAGGTACATGGGAGCTCGAATCGGTAGTAGTGTTGTCTAATGCATAACCGTACACAAGGGGCCTTCCGATATACAATCGAGTACGTGAAGTACCTTTCTATATACCTCAAGGGTACGTGAAAGGCTGTTCAATATACCGATGGTATGTGGAAGAACCGCACGAGTCCCAGGATGTAATGCGAACAAATAATGACAGCTCCTACGCTTAACGACACCCGAACACGTCTCTAACCTATCACTCCAATTGCTACGTAAATTTTAACCTATAACTATTGTTAATTTTAAATTGGACAGTTAGGTGAATGCATTGTGTTTTGACAGAAAAAGTAAAACCATGCAATATGCGTATGCAAATATTTCACTTTACCGTTCAGTATGCCTACCTACGGGAGGGAAAGAGAGTATTTTCTTTTGTTCCAAAACCAAAAATATTTCCAAACAACAATATTGAACGCAAAATCAAAGACAAGCAACACTTTCCAAACTGATTATTCTTTTCTGAAAGCAATAAGAAGGGGAAGAATCTCTTTTCCGAAAAGAAAAACAAGATGCACACTACATGCATATGCACTCTATTTTAATTTTTTCTTAAAACATAGGCAAATATAACTTAAAACTACCATATTTTTATTTTGATGAGATAGTACTAAATGCATAAGAGACAAAAGAACATAAAGAGCCTGAAAGCTTGTAAAGCCAATCAAAGATCCAATGTCCAATGCTCAATGATGATAACCTAATCTCAGTCAAAAAATTTCTTTTTTAAAGGAAGAAAAAGAAGTTCTCTATGCAAACAAGAAATGAAACTTAGACGCTAATCAAATGTCTTTCTTTCAGTCTATATAACAGAGATGAAAAGAGATCTTACTAACACCATAAGATTTTCAAAAAACAAGAAGTCCTTTCATAAACACAACCAACAAGCACAAAAATGAATGAACAATCAATAAGCCTAAACTAGATTTTGAATTTTTCAATCAAACCAATCTTTAAACCATAAAATTTCAAACCACAAGCATCAGATTCTAACACACAAGCCTAATAGTGCAAGGCTGAAAGCAACTCAACTCAGAGTCTTTTCAAAAACTGAGAAAAAAGAGGTCTTGGAATGATGTCTACCTGGCACCGCGCTGCAGGGGTATTGACAGAGCGGTTCTAGACCAGCACTGCTTCTTGCCAACAGGACTCAGGCGGTGGCAGCGCGTGCTACTAACTGGGTTCAGGCAGTGGCACCACTTCTCGCCAACTGCATAAGCGCGGTTCCCTGTGTAAATCCAAAACATCAAGGAGAACGACAGATCAAGTCAGAAAAATACCAGATCAAGGTAAAAACTGATAGATTGAGAATAAAAAAGAGCATAAAAGGTCGAAATAATT
Organism: Pseudotsuga menziesii; assembly: GCA_001517045.1. Taxonomy (NCBI): domain Eukaryota; kingdom Viridiplantae; phylum Streptophyta; class Pinopsida; order Pinales; family Pinaceae; genus Pseudotsuga; species Pseudotsuga menziesii. The sequence continues at coordinate 112,376 of LPNX010744277.1, forward strand.
CAGATCTAAACAGATCTGGAAGTTTCAAACCAAAATCCACTAAGTTAGATAGCATATCTAACTGAAGAGAGTTGGAGAAGGAGCCTGGATTCGGACAAGAGTTGAAGAACTAAGGAATATCAGATCAACTGATACGTATATTCACTCCCCAGCGGAGTCACCAGATTTGTAAGCAGGAATATTTCACCTTCTGCGAACAGAAGTTGTTCCTCTGGTCTTAATGGTTCAGATCCAGAACAAGTGACCAACAAAGGATGAAGACCCTCCCTGGATGTCGTAGATACCTGGAATTCCGCTTCGATAGTAAACATGTGTACCTGCAATCAGATTAAACATGCAAACACATCAAAGCTACTAGAACATAATCCACTGATCCATGTTAGTGACTAAGGAATCTAACAACATTTACATGCGAAATCGAAACAACAGTAATGTGGGACGGAAATAAGCTTTTCATTAAGATGAATGGAGAAGTTTACAACCAATTAAGCCTTAGTGTTGACATGCATCTCCATGAAACCAACACTTCATCCCCATAAGCTCCAACTTTAATCTCTATGCTCTCAAATGGCTTGGGCCAAGTGGTCAATCCAACAGCATAACAATACCTCTATGGTTTCCCCCTCAACCATGGACATGAGCTTGTATTTATAAGGCTCAATGGATAGGAATGGTTGAGAGATTTGTGGATGAGGTGGCCTCCAAAATCCTATGATGGGGGATCTCGAGCTCAATGGACCCTTAATGTTAGGGATAAAAGAGGACATGAGGCTCATGATTTAGAAGCCTCGAGAAACCTCTCTTTTTTCCCATTTTACCCAGCGTACCGCCTTTTGCCTCTTATGACAGAGCGGTTCAGGTTAAAAACGCTTATGGAACAAAGGCTATAAGCGGTGGCACCGCTTATGGTAAACAAGATACAGGCGGTGTGAGCAAGGTACCACTCATGGTTAATAGGAAAAGCGCGATGCTGAGTATTTTCATGAAAGATCGACAAACAACATGGGTTTTCTCTCCAAGTGCTGGGATTAAGGGCATATATGTAAGTCAAGGATCTTATCACATGGTGGTGACAAGATTTTGGTATAACACCCAACCAACTCCTAGAGCAGCCAAGTTACTTGCTCCAGAACCCCCAAGCATGTTCATTGAACCATAAGAGAAAAATCCTTCAATGCGCCATCTCTTGCATTCACATATTTAAGCCTCATCCAATGCTAGCCTTCTGCTACTCGTGGACATACTAATATATAGTATTTTTCCTAGGACTTGGTCATTTATGAGTTTCATGGTCTTTAGCACTCAACTAGGGGTTGTGACCTGATTTTTGGGGATGATGCATCGTGAGTTCTCACTCGGTGGTTTCTTCCACATGTATTTTCCTATTGTGGGTCAGCAAATAGTCTTTAACAACTATATCCACTTTTGTCCCCCTCTAGGCTATTTTATTAAATATAACTATTTTATTACAAAATGTTTTATTCTTGACTTTGCTATCAAAAATAATAATTAAAGTTTTTTCCAACAGAATTAATAATAAATTACTAATTCAAGGGGTATTACATGACTATTAGATCCAAGCATTGAATGCATGTGTGCGTTTTGTGGGGACATGGGATGAATATACTTCTATGATTGTTGTAAGAGTCATCTTCTATGGTCAAAATTATTTTCGTGGTCTTTTCACCATCATCTCGTCTCCTTAAGAGTCCACCTCTCATTCTCATGCATATTTTAGAATAGTGGATGTTTACACCATACATAGTTTTTGTATGTTGTTGTTCATTTTCCATTACCATTACCATTACAAGATTGTGCATTAACTAGAAATTCGAATTAGGAAGGAGAATTGTAGATTTTAGAGAAAAAAAGAATGGTTGTAGGTGAGCATAGAGGCTAGAAAAAGATAGGAACCTTTACCCATTATGTTTTGCTACTTATGCATGCTTGAGAAGTCATGAATTAAGGTTACATGAGGTTCTCCAACAGCATACAACATATTGGACTCTTTCTACATGCAATAGTAAGCATTGTAAGGGTTGTATTTCCTGAGGGAGTTGTGGAGCAGTGAAGGGAAATGTCTTCCTTACGTTGTGTGGGGTAGTAGAAAAGAGTGGCATGACTTGGATGGCTATGTGAGATCCCTGTAAAATCTCAAAGGTGGAATGTTTGGCTTAACATGAGAGCAAATAGGTTGTGATTTGAGAGAGAGAAGCTTGTAGGTGTTTCCTTCGCCTTAGTGGCCTAATAGCTTGGCTTGGGGATGGTATTTTCAGCGGATACCTATAGTTAGGTGGAAAATTGTTCTTACACAACCAATTGCTTGAATCTTCTTTGTTAGAATATAAATATTCTCTTTACATATAAATGTAAAATGATTTTATTTTCTGTTGTGTTGAATATACTTGATTATGCATAATGTATGTGTGGATAAAATCTTCATTTCACTATGTTTTACATTTATGCATTTACACATACAAATTTTATTTATAAATTTGTATTATAACCTATGAAGTGAAATTTAAAATCTTATAATTTGTAATTACGCCATATTCCTAACCAACCAAAAATGGAAGGGACATGATACTATTCCACTCAATATTTTGAATAAACATTGAAGTCACATAGTAATCAACCTTTAAAAAAATCCATACACTGAAGCCGGAATTTTTAACTTATATTTTAAAAAATTTCCATGCCATGTTTCATTTGTACTCGTTTAACTTATATTTTAAAAAATTTCCATGACATGTTTCATTTGTACTCGTTGTTTAACTTATATTTTCATGCTTCATTTGTACTCGTTGTTGAATACTTGCTTGTTAAATGCTATTTTTTTTAAAGTATTAATTTTCATGGGATTGTTGAGAGAGTGAGAATGAAGAATTATATCAAAATATCATTGGTAAATAAATAAACTAATCACAAATGAAAATGAACGGCAAAGGATATTGTAATTTCAAAAGCATTAAAAAATAAAATCATTTAAATAAAATTTATTTTGAAATAGTTGTTTTTACTTAAATTTTGTATTTACATTTTGAATTCTCAATATTAGACTTTTCAACTTTTTTAAGTCACATAATATTGTTAATAAATAAATTTAAATTTTATTTTTATTATATATAACCCTAAAGAGGATGCTCCTGGTTTAAAAATCAAATGTTATCCTTTTTCAGGAAACTTTAAGGTCGGAATATGAAGTTTCACTTCTACTTTCTACAATTACATCTTCTTTCTCCTTTCTAGCCACAGTGCCAGATGTCTTTCAGGTGGCCTGGCGATAGGATGGAACTAGTCCACGATAAAGCTTTTAAACTCTTAGAGAGACCCTTTTGGTATGGGAATCCAGGTACACCGGGTTGAAGTAGACCTTTCCATGAACATTCTAAACATTTACGATCCTTACAACAACAGAGTTTCCTTTTTGGCGGCCCTACAAACCTCCTGCCTGATAAGGAGTGAAAACGCGGTGATAGGTGGGGATTTCAACTTCACTTTAGGTACCCATGAAATCAAGGGACCAAGAGCTAGAGTGGATCCCCTGGCCAATTTCTTCATCAATCTCCTTCAGAACATCCAGATCATGGACCTTGATCCCATTAAAATCAAGCCTATTTGTACAAATAGAAGAATTGGGGAGGACCAAATTGCAAAAAGACTTGACAGATTTCTCCTAGCCGAAAGCCTTCTGGGGAGGGATATTATGTTCAAACAATGGGTGGATTCAAGTGGAGACTTTGATCATCTACCAATCTGTTTGGAAATTCTAAGAAACCCTAAAAATCCAACTATCCCATTCAAGTTTTGTGCTGCTTGGCTTAAAAACGAAGATGTTCTCAGGATTATCCAGTCAAACTGGATCCCCTATGTGGCAGATGAGGGAAATCATGCTGCTACTCACTTTTCCCAAAATCTCTCCCGTATCAAAGGTATCCTTATAGAATGGGAAAAGTAAAAAAAGATTGTGGATGATCGGGATATTTTTCAAATTGAGGCAGAGCTAGCCGAGATCCAAAACATTGAGGGGGGGGGGGTTCTCACTCAGTCCGATAAGGAAAATCTAATCTCCCTAGAGTCTAGCAAAACCAAGATTTNAAGTTTGGAGACTTAAGAGTAGATCTATATGGATGGCTAGTGGGGATGACAATACAGAATTATTTCAAGCTTTTGCAAAGGAAAGGAAATGGAAAAACATGATTTGGGAGCTAAAGAATGCTAGAGATGAAAGGGTCTCTACTTTTGAGGAGCTGGCTGAGACTAGAAAATCTTTTTTGAAACCCTCTTTAAAGTGGAGCAATAGGCTTCGATTGCTGAACTTATTTAGATCTCTCAATTCTTTCCTGCTATAATTTCTGACGAAGACAACTCGGATCTCATGAAGGAGGTCTCAGAAGATGAACTAAAAACTACTCTGCATAGTTTCCAGAAGAACAAAATCCCGGGTCCAAACAGTTGGACCATCGAATTATTTCTGGAAGCCTATGATACCATTGGTCCTGATCTTCTTCATCTGGTTAAATAATCCTGGGTAAATGGTCATACACAACCTCCCCTCAACTCGACTTTCTTAGCTCTTATTCCAAAAAAAGAAAACCGAGATTGTTTGGAGGACTACAGACCCATTTCTCTCTTCACCATTACTTATAAAGTGGTTGCAAAAGTGATTGCTCAAAGATTTAAGAAGGTCCTCTCAAAATTTATCTTATCTGAACAATTTGGTTTTCTTGAGAACAAACAAATTCATGAAGCCATCGGAGTAGCTCAGGAAGGCATGCACAACATTAAAATTAAGAAGACAAAAGGGGCAATTATTATGATTGATCTCTGAAAGGTGTTTGATAGAGTAAGTTGGTTGTATCTAAGACTCATGATCACTCATTTAGGTTTCAATTACTCTTTCGTCAAATGGATTTTCGCCTACATTTCCACTACCTCTTTTGCAGCCCTTATAAGTGGATCAGCCTCCCCTTTCTTTCTCTCAGAAATAGGTCTCTAACAAGGATGCCCACTCTCTCCTCTCCTTTTCCTACTGGTGGTTGAAGGGTTGAGTAGAGATTTTCTGGATGCCAAAAGTAGAGGATTATTTGAAGGGATCAAGATTGCAGCGAACCTAAGTATCACCCATCTTTTGTTTGTGGACGATATTCTCATTTTTTTCAATGGCTCATTTAGGGAAACAGAGAAGTTGTCAGGAATTCTACACCTTTTTTGCAAATCCACGGGTATGAAACTCAATGAACATAAATCCACCATTTCCACTTTTAACTTGGAAGATGAAGCCATCAGGAGACTCTTGGTTTTTTTCCCCTTTGGTGTCACAACCTTGGATGAAGGCCTTAAATACTTGGGGTTCATATTAAAACCTAATTGCTACAAAAAGGAATACTGGAATTGGTTACTTGCAAAACTAGATCGTAGGATCAATGTCTGGTGCAACCAATGGCTTTTGAGAGATGGAAGACTACTTTTTGTTAAGTCTGTCCTTGAAGCCGTCCCTGTATACTAGATGGCCCTTGCATGGATTCCAAAATCCATTCTGGAAAGATTGAGGAAAATATGTTCTCCCTTTTTGTGGACTGGGAAAAATGATCAAAAGGTTCTTCCATGGGTAAAATGGGACCAAATAGCTAGACCTAAATATATGGGAGAATGGGAGCTTTGAAACATCACGCTTTTTTCAAAAGCTCTAGCTACAAAACTTGGTTGGAGGCTCATTTCAACAAACAGTCTTTGGACCGAGGTAGTCTTTAATAAATACATTGCCCCTGTCCCAATTTGGGATTGGATCATAAATTCATCCTTTATTACTCCCTCCTCAGGGACTATCATTTGGAAGTCCATCTACAATGCCTTGCCTCTTATCCATAGTGGGCTATCGTGGTGTTAGAATAATCCGTCAGGATTATTGTAAATAAATAATAGGAATATGAATAGCTAGGAAGGCGAAGAGGCTGGTAATAAACCGCCTCATGAAATGTATAAATATAGGCATTTGCATTTGAATAATTAATTGGAATCGGGAGTTATACCTAACAAGTGGTATCAGAGCAGGGCTGTCTGCCATAACTCCTGCTGCATCTCTGCCTGGCATTCTGCTTGCCATTCCACTGCCAGACTGCTCCATCAGTCTGCCAGTCGAGTCGCATGCAAATTCCTTCATGATTGAGTTTGTGTGCTGAGGAAACCCTAAACCCTACCAATGTTTTGTATGTGTATTTTTCTGCATAAGTTTAAGATTTGCTGAGACTGTCCATTTTAGTGACAGCGTATTTTTTGTGTCATTCTATCAATTTTTGAAGGCTGCCTGCCTGGAGACTGCAGCCTTGCTTGAAGGCTGCGACCTGTGATTGTTTTGAAGTCTGCGTTGTGCTGGAGACTGCGCACAATTGGAGACTACGCACAACTTTGATATATTGTGATATATGTTGAAAACCAGCCTGAACCCTAACTTTGTTGAAGTATTGATAGAAATACATATATATTGCTGCCTCGTGTTTTTCTCTCTTTGGAAAAGATATCGACTTACTGCCTGGTGTTTTTTCAAATTTCTGCATTGAAGTGGTTATTGGAATCGATATAGCTTCACTGAGGGTCCCTATGTTACGGCAAGTTGCTGCTATATTCCACCCTATTGGCAAGTGGGCATGAGCTCCGGTTGCTGCCTGCGACTGCGCAGATTGAAGAGAACTGTTCACAACATAATGTGTGCTGAAGACCAGCGTTGGAGGAGGCTGTATGGAAGATACTGCGTTGAGTATTGATCAAGTATATCTGAAGACGCGTTGATACTGCAATGCTGCGTTGAGAGACTGCGAGCTCAACCCTAATTCTTTCACGCTACAACCATATTGTGTGCCTCTACTGCGATTTTAAAGAACCTTACAGCCTGGAGGAAACACAGTGATCTTGACCTAGATCGTTGGTGGAGAGTCACGCCTTCATCAACGACGTGGAGACTGTTTGAAGGGCCGCTGGCTGCACTGGAGGAGACAGCTGCAGAAAATATGTATGCTGGAGATTATCTGCGTTGAGGCTAGGGTGGAAACCCTAAATTTTTGAGGGTGCGTGGAATAGTCTGTTTGTTTGAAGGCTCACTCCTTTAATGCTACGTGGAGGCACTCATGCATGACTGCGTTAACATACTGCGTTAATATACTGATTCAAAGCCCGATAATATACTGCGTTAATATGCTGCGTTAATATTTTGTGCAGTATACAAGCCTGCGTTAATATACTGATCTTTCCGTGGCATTTATTCATTTATATTGTTATAAGTATATATATATATGAGGAGCGAGAAGCCATATTTATTCATTTATATATTGTTATAACCATATATATAAGTATATATGGTTATTGAGAATTCAACGTAACCTAACAATAGCAGCGTTGAGTCATTTCTACTTTTTTGAGAATGCTCGAGTGGTACCTGTTGCATAGCAAGGAATAAATCTAAATCGATTCAGTTGGACTATAGAGACCGTGTATACAAACATTGAGCTCAACATGAGAGCTGTGTGAAAGCTGTGCGTTGAAGACTCAATGGTGAAGCTGTGCATTGAAGACTGAATACTATGCTGAGTTGAAGAGCTGCTGCGTGGTGGAGCTGCCTGCTGATGCGTGTGCTATGTTCTGCTGAGTAGAGAAGAGCTGCCTGAGTGGAGTCCTTTGGGTGTGTTGACCAAAGAACTCATTTCTCTGGGTGCTGCTACAAGCCTGTTTCAAGATAATATATTGTGGTATTATTGTAATTTTTTTCATAAGAAGATTTGAATTGTCCATGTAAAACCACACTCTAAAGTAAATTACATGGAGATGCTTTGAAAGCCTTCTAATCTTGCGTTTCTTTGAGAGCTGTGCCTCTCCCTCACCGTCACTAGTGGTGAATTATCTGCTTATGAACTTATTGACAGCATATTTTCTCTGCAAATGAACTTATTGTAAATCACCTTGGCAGAGACTGTAGACCTGCAAGGTTATTATTTTTCTGTTTCTCTTTGTAAATTACAGTTGTAAAGATGCACTCTCTGGCATCTAGTATTGGTGCTGCCCTTGCCGGCAAAGACCAATCCAAAGACCCTTCCAAGGGAGATTGCGGCAAAGAGAAAGGCAGAAGAAGAAGAAATTTCAGAGGCAGAGGGGGCAGAAGCAAAAGATCAGACTTGCAGTGCAAGCATTGCGGAAAGACTGGGCACACATCAGATCAGTGTTGGGCTTCATGGGATTCCATCAAAGATAAGCATAACCAGAACACAAATGACCAAGATGCTAGTAAATTTTCTGATTCTTGTATTGTTGCACATTGTAATCTTGGATTTAATGAAATGACTTCTCTTTCATCTTATAAAGATTGCTGG
>LPNX010744277.1:123888-211302 GCA_001517045.1 Pseudotsuga menziesii
AATTGTAATCGGGAGTTATACCTAACACGTGGAAAGTGGGGAATGGAACTAGAGTATGAATTGGTGCAGATCCCTGGCCTAGCAGTCAATTTCATCATATCCTCCCTCACCAGCTCATTCAACTTTTAAATCACAAAGGCTTATTCCATTTGAATCAAATTGTTGACCCAGCTTCCACAAATTTTTGGAATCAAGGGTGGAAAGGGATAAGAGAGCTAGATCTTCCAGACTTCTGGAATGCAGATGGGAACAAATACATTATTTCTCTTCAAGTCTCCCACATCAGACTCACGGATTCATGGGATGAGATCATATGGGAACTTGTTGCACATGGCAGTTATACACCCAAAACGGGTTATGAATGCCTTTATGCCACATTTTTTCAAACTGAAACTAAATGGTGGCAAAATGGGATTTGGAAACTTAAATTTCCCTTGAAGGAAAAAGTTGTTATGTGGTGTTCTCTGGCAAACAAAATCCCAACCTAGGATAGGATGAAGAATCGACTCCTGGAAGGTCTTGGATGGTGCCCTTTCTGTAAAAAATATGAGGAGAGTGCCAATCATATTTTCCTGTCTTGCTCCTTTTTGTCTCAGGTATGGTCTCACTCACAATCCTTGCTAAATATTAGACTAGACTAGCATGGTCAATCCCTTGAAGACGCGTGGAAAGTTTAGTCCTCTTCAAAACATTTCAATCACATAAAATCTCTCCCACTCATCCATATCCGGGGAATTTGGATTGCCCGAAATGTTGCTATCTTTCAAGAAAAAGCATCCTCAACTGAGGCTATCACAAAACATGGTCTTGATATTTTATCCTTCTTCCCTCAAAACAAAGAATCTTCGACAATCTAAGTCATCACCAAGGAATTGATTGACTCATCTTACCCTTGGTATTTTTTTATGGAGCCTCTCAAGATCACTCCTGTGGAGGTGGAGCTACCCATTTTCTATTGCAAAACCATCATTTTCATATTCAAATCAGATTAGGGGAAGGAACGAACAATTTTGTCGAGCTCATGGCATTAAAATTACTATTATGTTTTGCTTTGGAGAAAAATTGTAGAAGGCTTCAAATTTTCGATGACTCTTTAGTTGTCATAAAATGGGTGAACAAAGTCCAAAGATGCAGAAACATTTCCGTTATCACTCTGTTTGAATAAGTTTGCAGACTTATGGAAAATTTTGATTCTATTACCTCTCGGCATGTGTACAGGGAAAGAAACTCTGATGTTGATCGCCTGTCAAAAAAGGCCTGAGCATTAGAGGAAATTTCATTTTAAAATGGGCCTTCTAAAAATAATACGAATTCCACGTCATCATATATTAGCCCATCAAAATGATTTAAAATTAAAAAATGGAGCACTTCTTAAACATTTTTTTAATATAAATTTGGGGATATGTATCATAAAAAAAAATTACTTTTTTTGTTCGTATTTTCGACATATCTCCCTGTGTTTTTACTCAAATTTCAATCTTGAGAGCTCGTTGGATGCGGAATTAAATTCCGCATCCAATGAGCTCTCCTAATCGAAATTTGAGTAAAAAAATAGGGAGATATGTTGAAAATACGAACAAAAAAATTAGTTTTTTTCTTCCTCCAAAATTAATAAATATTGTTTTATTGTTTTAACTATTATTTTATTAATTTTCTTTAGGAGGCCCATTTTGAGTTGAAATTTCCTCTAATTTTGGAGCTTGGGACATGGAAATTTGTGGAAACGAGGGATGCAGAATTCTATCATTTCTATCATAGACATTTATAGAAGATCAAGAAATTTCCAATGCTGCATGAACTATTTTTTTCTTTATTGGACAAGTTAAATGGTTTTTGTTCAAACAAGGAATGCACTTCTCAGCTTCGGAACATATATGTCTTTTTTTCACAGAACATCATAGTTTTTTTGTAATTAACGAAATCCAATAGAATGACGATTCATTTATGGATCAGGACTTTTCTTCTTTTTGGAAGCTCATTTTCACAGTTTTTGAAGAGAAGGTTATTGAAACTATGCACTGACTGATTAAAGAGTATCAACAGACTTGTCATGAAAACATTATGCTTACATACTCATGGATTTTGGCACTTATTTTTTTATAATAAAAGATAAGCTTTTTTTCTCCGGAATATATATGTATATATAAAGAAAGGAGTTAGTTTATAACTTAAAATTTTAATACTACAACTCATCATTAATAAGAGGAGTTTTAATGGAAGCATTTAATAAATAATTAATAATTAAATTATAGCATTTTTTCTTTACTTAAATGTAAGGGAATGACTTTTTTTCAAATATGGCAAAATCTATTATAACTTAGTTATTAAAGTGACAATGATGATAGCTTGGAGAGAAGCGTCCCGAGCTTACTATAATTTTGATAAGCTAAAAGGCTAAGAATGTCGGTATTGCAACAAAGATTATGAAACTGGGATCTAATGTGGGTGTATGCAGGGCACTCTAAGAGGAAGTGAATAAGTAGATATTAATTATATACATTAATCTCTAGCCCCTAGATATTAATATATAGCTCACCACTAACTTAATAAGTAGATATTAATTATATACATTAATCTCTCACAGGTATTATGAAAGTTTCATTATAAAAACTAACCCTTACTTTTAATAAGTTATTTCTATTATCGATAATGATAACTTATTAGTATCTGTTTACATGAAGATGTCTTTCACCATTCTTGAGGACTTCTATGTATTCTATGCATTATATTCCCAACATTGTTTTTAACCATATGTGGACCCATTAGACCCTATGGAGTGAATTTAAAAAAAATATACATTTAATGAGTTCATGAAGTTCATCTTAAAGAATATGCTATTGCTTTTATCCATTCAACTTGCATTTGATAAATATATTTAAGTAAAGATTAAAAAAATGGAAAAAGAAAGCGCATGGTTAAGTTATACTTTGTTTCCAGCTTTAAAAAGAAAGCATTTTTATATGCAAATTTATAATTGTGTACAAGGTCTTTTATGTTAAATAGTGATGTTTTCTATTTTGTTTTATCATAGAAATTGATAACTAGACAAAGTTTCCTAGCCTAGGACCAAGATATTAAACTTATTGTTTATTTGTATATGCTTTACGATAAGTATAACAATGTACAACTTGAATATATCAAAATGCCATGATTTAACATAGAGTTGAGACATTTCAATATGGAGCATTTATTTATTCAACCAAACCACTTCAAGCCAACAGGGTTATTATTAACCAACATATCACTAGGAAGATTACTCACACCCCACTGTGCTAAAATTTAATTTGTTGATCAGACAAAAAAACCATGGCACTACAATATTTGTATTGACTTTCGATTTATATTCACATAAATTAATATCATGTTCATTTTAGTTTTCCAAAAATACATAGATTGTGATTTTTTTATGATAAGAGATTTATGATTGTTTTCAAATGTTCATAGTAACAAAGGCAAGAAATTAAATAACACATAATCAATATAAATACAAATAAAAAGTTTAAAAAAAACATAATAGCAAGATTTAAAAGTATGTTGGTAGGTAAAGTTAACTTCATGCTTTAAAATATATTTACATTTTTAAATTGTATTCTCTTCATTTAGAGGTGTAAATAGAACCTAGGTGGAGAGGATAAAACTCCATCCTACAATCACTTGTTAGACCCACTTAACCAAGTATCATTAATTGTTAATAGTAAAGTGAATCTAAATAACAACATAGCCAACTATAACTCATATTATTCCTAAATTATAAAACTCGATTGACATAAACATGAACAATTTTGCATAACACAAAAACACAAAATCTTTTCAAAAGAATTTGTGATTATTATTCCACTTAATCTTTTGAATGAATATTGAAACCACACATATTCCTTAATCAACTTTAAAAAATAATTATACTTAAACCAAAAAAAATTATTTTTACTTTTTAATTGTTTTATTTATACTTTCATATTAACACTTACATATTAAATCTTATTTTTTAAAATTCATATAAATTTTAAAATAATAATAATGATAATTCTAAATACATAAAAAAAAAATAATACATTAAATTATCTTAAGAAAAGTCTTTTCTATTTAAACTTGGCACTACGAAATCTCTTCACCTGTGTCTTAGATCTCCAGTATTTCAAGTTCCAACCCATATAATGTTTGTGAATAAATTAATTTAAAAATTATCTTTATTTGGTTTCTCCTAACCGTATAGCTCATATACTAATTTATTGTTAATTAAAAATCTACTTTATTAAAATTATATATATAGTTTATTTATTGTAAAATAAATTATTATTAAAAATTGTCACTTTCAAAAAATCTTTAATTTATATGTTTTTTCATATAAATAATATATCATATAAATAAATATATTAGTATAGATTTATTTTAAAAAGGGATTTATCAAAAGCTTAAAGACATCAAAATTTCTCAAGTGCAAACTTCTTTTTGGAGTGGAAATATTGATGAAGTGAGTAATACAAGATGATTTTAATTTATTAGTTTTATATTAATGCAATTTTAAATATTTAAAATCTAATTTGAGCTTATATATTATATTTTATAATATTTTTTTATTTTTTTATAAAAGGTGTATGTCAACTATAGGATGAGTACGGAAGGAGTTACACATCTCCCCCTATTGGGTTATAGAATGCATCTCTTAGACCCAAAAACTCAAGTGGCATAAACTTGAACACTTTTACATAACACAAAAACACATAAATAATTTCAAACAAATTTATGATTATTATTCCACTTAATCTTTTGAATAAATATTGAAACCTCACACATTCTTTAATCAACCTTTTAAAAATAATTATATTGAAGCCAAAAATTTTAATTTATAATTTAGAAATTTTCTATACCATGTTATTTTATTTATACTTTTATATTAAACAATTACATATTAACCTCTACTTTTTAATATAGATTGACCTATTTACCCGGTTATTTGCATCGATCGGACGACCGGCAACGTCGAATGTGACCGCTCACGTGAGCCAGGTCGTCGGATCGATGCAAATGGTCGGTTAAGTAGTTTACTCCCTTTTAATATTAATAAGTTCTATAAAATAATTCCAAATACATTTGAAAAAATAAAACAATTCATTAAATTGTCTCGAAAAAATCTTTTCCATTTAAACTTAGCACTACTAAATCTCTTCACCTATGTTTTAGATCTCCAATATTTCAAGTTCTAACCCATATAAAATTTATCTTTATTCTAAGAATTTTTACTAAGTTAACTCATATTTTTAATTTATTTATTAAGTTCATTTATTAATATATATATATATATATATATATATATATATATATATATATAATTTTATGGATTTCTTCTCATAAATTAGATCCTTATTTGAATAAAATTTTAAGTTATGATGTAACTCCTCATCATCATACATATCGGGGAGGTTTCTTTTAATAAGTGGATTTTTATTTAATAATGACTTATGGATTTTTCTTATGGAGTTTGATAGCTCAAATAAATTTAAGTGTTTAATGATTTCTTTAACTTATGGCTTTTTCTTAATAAGTTGAATTGTTTAGATTAACTTTTTTTCATATATATAATTATATTTTTCTTATTAATAAAAGATAAATAAAATAATTTTTTAATAATATATATATATATATATATATTCACTTATTTAATGTTTTTTTATTTTATTAATTTTAATTAATAAAATAGATTTTTATTTAATAAAAAATTAAATTATGAACCATTTTTTCCTTCATACAGCTACAATTTCTCTTTAAATAAAAGTTTGTCTTATTAAAAAAATCTATAAAACAACCACTTAAACTATATATTATATATGATCATTAAATAAAAAAGTCCATTTTATTGAATGAAATCCAATAATAATAATCAATTATACATAGAGAAAGAAGAGTTAGTTTATAACTTAAATTTTCCACATTGTACCCACCATTTAGCGAATACACTTTTTAATGGAAGCATTGAATAAATAACTAATAATACAATTAGAGATGGTTTTGGAAACAAAGTTTATAAGGGATAGAACATGTTATGTACATATATACTATATCTTTTGTAAATAAACTATTTTATTCATAAATCCATTGGTACAAACTTATCACCAAGTTTTAGTAGGTAGATCGATGCTTTACATGCAAACGCAGACTCATATTAGTCAAGTTGATATTGGAAGGCATATATATGTATTGGTTGGCACTCACTAGCACATATACTAAAAGGAGTTTTGGAAAAAAATCTGAAAGTTTTGTTTCAATTTTCTATGGTGTGGAAGGGCTAATAGTGCCATACATTGGGACATTTGGCGGTCTATAGCAAAGCTGAAAATCAAAGGAAAGAGGGGGCTAAAATAAATTCATACAATTAGTCAGGCCTTAGTAGCGAAATCAGTTTGGAGACACATAACAAAGGATGGACTATGCTAGAAGATCTTGAAAATAAAATATATGGTTGGAGTTGTAGAATGGATATGTAATCTTATCAAAAATCACAAGGGAGGGTCTATTCATTGGAAGGAAATTGTTCAGGCATTTCCACTAGTAGGGCCATTATTAGCATGAGGAGTAGGAGATGGCTCCAAGGTTCGAATCAGCCTCGATATGATCATGGTATGTAGGCCGACAATATTTTTGTCTCTGTAATACCCCCTGAATTAATAATTATCATTAATTCTGTTGGAAAATACTTTATTGACTATTTTTATTTTTTTTTACGCGAAAGTAAAAAATAAAACAGTTTGTAAGAAAAACATTTTTATTTAATAAAATATGTTGAAGGGAGACAAAAGTGGATATAGTTGTTGACAGTGTTTGCTAACCCACAAGAGGAAAAAGACAAGCGGCAAAAACCACTGAGTGAGAACTCAAGATGAGTGAGAAATCAAGTCTACACTTCTAGTTGAGTGCTAAAGACCAAGAGGCTCATAAATGACCAAGTCCTAGGAAAAACTATATATTAGTATGTCTATGAGCAGTAGGAGACTAGCATTGGACGGGAATTAACATCTGTAAAATACAAGAGATGGCGCATTGAAATATTTTTCCCTTGTGGTTCAACGAAGAGGCTCAGGGGTTCAAGAGCAAGTAAATTGGTTGCTCTGGAAGTTGGTTGGGAGGAACAGCTTCTCCACTTTTGTTTTCCTAGCATTGGTGCCAGGTTCCTACTCTGTTTTCTTATGATTGATTTTAGTTGCAGTGGAATGTGTATTTTAATATTGAATTGCAGTTATACTTCTAGACAGCAATGTTTATGCATTTATGTAGAACAACTATCCATGTTTTTCTATAGTAGATTCAATCTATACAATGTTAGATTACTTCTTAATGCATTTGTGGTCGAGCATCCATACCCTCATCAAGGACTGCTAGAAATGTTATTGTTGTGGTAATTAGTAAGTTGTTCTGAGCATAATTAGTTAGATTTGGCTGTTGTTGAGTTGTTATGGTTTCAAAACCAATACTCGAAAGATTTAAAATTCATGAGTCTGCATCTAACAGATCGAATCCTCTGTTTTAAATTGTATCATGTATTCATACATTTAACTATGTTTTCCAGACATTAGAGGAAATTTGGGGTCTAAAATGGGCCTTATAAGAAAATGTGCCAACAATAAATTTTGTGAATTGGAATTCAAGAACCAATAGAATTTCAATAAAATGAGTCAACCATAACGGTTGAATTGACATGAAACTACTTTTTTTGTTCGTATTTTTGACATATCTCCCTGTGTTTTTACTCAAATTTCAGGCGGGAGAGCTCGTTGGATGCGGAATTTAATTCCGCATCCAACGAGTACCCACACTGCATACTTTTGAAAGAGCTCACTACCCCAAAAATAAGAAATATATGAAAAGAGGTGATGATGACAATGAGCTCTCCCACGTGGAATTTGAGTAAAAACATAAAGAGATATGTCGAAAATATGAACAAAAAAAAAGTAGTTTTTTCATTCTTCTTCCAAAATTAATAACTATTATTTTATCATTTTCCTTAGGAGGCCCATTTTAGACCTCAAATTTACTCTAATGTCATATCGATTCCTCTTAAATCTTCTTTAATTCTGCTTCTCAAATTTAGAATGTCGAATGAAATGATAATGTTGGTTTATGGTATAGATCCGTAATTTTCAATATTGCAATTGAAATTCAATTACAAAGAGAAAACCTTAATTTATTTAGCGTAGTTTAGATTCACAACTATTAAATCATGTACAAAACGATGGAATCAAGAAAGGTTAAGCATTAAGATAATCTTCAGATCTAATTAACTTACAACAAAACAAAAACCCTTTGAATCCACAATCTGCAAGGTTAATTGTCGATCCGCAAAGGAAATCAGGTCGATGGCTGAGATCTAAGCCGCAATGAGATCAACAGCTCACAGGAGTTGCAGAAGACGAATTTGCGGAAGACTCAATTCCAAAAAGTTGAAAGGAAACCCGCAATCCGCAAGGTTAATTGTTGATCCGCAAAGAAAATCAGATAGACGACTGAGATCTAAGCCGTGAGGGGATTGATGGCTCTCAAGAATTGCAAAAGAACAAATTGTGGAACCTCGGTTTGAAAAGGTTGGATGGCGCACCCACAACCCACAATCCGCATTGCGGAAGGTGTTGGTTTGCAAAATAAATTAGATCAACGATCGAGATCGAAACCGCAAGAAGATCAACGGTAGATAGGAATTGTGGAAGCTTAATTGCGGAAGTGATATTCATTATGATAAAATGGGTATTTTCCGCAATCTGCAACTCGCAAATTGCGGAAGGGTAATTTTTATAAGTTAAAATGTAGTTTCGCAATCCGCAATTTGTGGAAAGCTAATTGCAGAACGATAAAATTGTAAAAAGTTAAATTTACGATCCGCAATCCGCATTGCGGAAGGATCGTTGCGGAGGGATATTTGTGGAAAGATAATAAATCACAGAAAGGTCATCTTTATTATTTAATGTGTAGTTCTGCAATCCGCAATTTGTGGAAGCTTATTTGCGAAAAGTAAATGGCGGAATAAATTTTCTAAAATGATTTATTTAAGTCCCGCGATCTGTAATCTGTATTACAGAAGGATCATTGCGGAGGGTTAATTTGGTTTACAATTTAAAAGTAATCCTGCAACCTGTAATCCACATTGCGCAAGGACCATTGCGGAGGGAAAACCTGCGGAATGGTCATTGTGGAAGAATAACTACAGAAATAACAATAAACTCATAAAATAGGTTTAAACGGTGAAGTGTTTCGAAAACTGATTTCAAAATTGGATTCTAAGGTTTTAAGGAAAGGGTGATAAAATTTATAATGCCAAGGTTATGCAATAAACTCTCTAAGGTTCAATAATTTCCTATGACAGTTAGGGACTTTATTAATGTGTCTGTAAATATATGCTATAGAAGAAAAAACATTGTATGGATTTCACGGTCTGTTACAGTCTCTAGAGCTAATAAAAAATCTAAGTGACAGAGGATTTTATTCATTGAAACAAGTAGCGGACTCGAAAGCAACAATGATACTACAACAAGGATGGAAAACAAGAATATCCTTAATATTATTCGTCAACTGGACTTGGGAACAAGAGATGTGGAGATTAGAGTCGAGGAAACGCCATGTTAGGCTAAGGGACGAGTTGTACGCACTGGTTTGAACTGGAAACAACACATGGGATCTATTTTGTATGAATGGGATAGCAAATGGCATTACAAAATGAAGATGAGGCTCCTTTGTGGTGGTGGGCGATTATATGAAAGGTCAAAGCACCACTCAAGAACTAGATCTTCATTTGTCTTGTTCTATGAAGGAAGATTTTAACTTGGGATTATTTCAGGAAGAGGGACTACCAAGGGCTAAGCATATGTTACTTATGTAGGAAAGGAGAGGAAACCACATACCATATTTTACTACACTGATTTTACAAAGCAAATATAAAGGAAGTGGGCAGATGGCTACAAATCAGCAATATATGGGATAAAACTTCAATGGATGACTATCTACACCAATGACCAGAACTTATTCCAAACAATTGTGTGCCCTTCCTGACACTTTGGGGGATATGGCTAGCACGTAGTATGAATTCGTTTGAGGGATCTCAATCACAAACCTTCCAAGTCTCATTGTAGTTATTGGCAATAGTGATATTTTTTAAAGATGACAACAAACCTATAGTGCTACACAAGATCCAGGAACTAGATATTAATAAAAAGATCGACATGAGTTACTTTGACAAGGCATGTCAAGGGCCAAAGCTAATGTGTGGATTAAGAGTAATCCTATATCAATCAGATAACTATTACATCTACTTCCAAGCTAACAACGATTAAGAAACAAATAGCACAACATAATTTTTGGCAATGAGGATGCTTCTTAAACTAGCCCTTGATGAAGGAACACACACATTACAAGTATATGGGGATTTGAAGTCGATAGTCAACTGGATTAGAGGATCTCGATCTTTAAAAAATTTCACACTGCATAATCTTGGTTTACATCTAAAAGAGGTGGTCATAGCTTTTAATACTTTATGAATCTACTATATATTTCGCAAACAGAATGAACAAACAAACACGCTCTCAAAGGAAGGGCTCACTTCTCCACTTGAAGCGAGATATGTAACAACCTATGAGAATGGTGAGACCCATGAGGATATTTTCCCTTGATTTTTTTAATATAACATGCTTAAATTATTATTTATTGGTTATTAAGTTATAAAGTTTGAACATATATAGTTCTATTTTTTGGTCACTTCATTACCATTATGGAACTGTGGAAAATAGAGTGTAAGTATATTGATGGACAACGAATTAAACATGTACGATTTGAGTAGACATGAAAAAATAAAATAAAAAACTATGATATATGTCTACTCTACCTATAATATAGCAAGAGGAGAACGTTAGGCACCAATGCTAAGTAACTAAAGCATGTATTTTTGTTTGTATTATAGTGAATAGATATTCATTTTTTTTAAATAAAAATAGATATTACTTTATACAAAAACAATTTATTTTATGTTTATAGAGAAAATAAATAAATTATTAATAACCCAAAAGAGTATTATGATAGTTCCATTATAGAGATTATAGTCTTCACTTGTAATCAATCAACTATATTATCAATACAACTTATTAATGTTAGTATCCATATTGTGCTCACCAAACTTATTGTTCATGTTACTATCTATATTGTGCTTACTAACTTGTATTTTTGAATTATTATTATCCATATTGTGCTCACCAAACTTATTGTTCATGTTAATATCTATATTGTGCTTACTAACTTGTATTTTTGAATTATTCTTGAAGTTGTTTCCATTTAAGTGTTAGCTTTTATTATTATTTAACTTTTATTATTATTTAAAACTTTCATATTATGTTTCCCAAGTTGTATTTTTTTATTATGTTGATTTCAATTATTATTGAAGTTGTTATATTCCATGTGGAAGAAGTTTTTTAATTTTTTGTTATTGAATTTGTTCCATTGTATTTTTTATTATGTTGATTTCAATTATTATTGAAATTGTTCTATTCAAGTGTTTAAGAAGCTTTTTAATTTATAAATATTGAAATTGTTCTATTTAAATGTTAATAAGCTTTAAAAAGCTTTTTAATTTATTACTTGAAGTTGTTACATTTAAATGTTAATAAGCTTTAAAATTATTATTATTGAAATTGTTTCATTTAAATGTTAAAAAGCTTTAAAATATGATAAAAACTTAATATAGTTTTGTGTATTTTACTATTTATTTATTTCCATTAATTATTAAAGTTATTCAATTTAATAATTGGGAGGCTTTAAAATAAGATGGAAACTTATATAATTATTAAAAAAAATTAATATTGATGAGTGATTTGATAACATTGAATTATGGTTTTTATTTCAAGATTTTAATGTTTCAATCCGATCCCTACATCATCTTAAGGAGATAATTAAATTCAAAGATTAATACGACTTACAATCCTCGTACATATCAATACGACGTGTTTGTTAATATTGTTGACATCGCCTTTACGCTTACTCCTTCCACGAGGATTCCCAGCTTTCGAAATGATTGTCAATTTGCTTGCCGTGATAATTTACTTGTGTCAGGTGTTTGATTTCTTGTTCCAAATGTTCTAGTCAGAGATCCTTGGTTTGATTTCTTGTTCCAAATGTTCTAGTCAGAGATCCTTGGTTTGATTTCTTGTTCCAAATGTTCTAGTCAGAGATCCTTGGTGTTATGGTTGATAAGGTGTTTAATCTTCTGGGGCAGAAAATGATCAGAGTGGACAATCTTCTGGGGCAGAAATTGATGAATGGTGTTATATGTTTGAAAAATATAGCTTTGACAGATAGATAGCTGGCCTCCAAGATCTTGAACGGATGCGGGTAAAGGAGAAATGCATATTACATTTCGAAAAGGTAAAAGCTAATCCAAAAGTTCAATGACGATTAACAGCAAGTCATCTAGATGAAAACAAAACAAATTATTCGTTTCATCTGGTACACAAATCACTTAAATATCAAACAATACACAGGGCCAGTGCAATAAATAAATTAAAAATGCCTGATTAAACGCATAACAGTCAAAAGCTTTAAACGTATGGCAAAAAAACCCAAAAACAGAAAATAACTCAAATTTCAATTGGAACGTTAATGACAAAACCGTAAAGGCCTGAAAATAAAATCATGGCAATTACCTAGCAATGAATAAACCTGAGTGCAAATGGTAAAGCACAGGGTGTTTGCAGAAAAGGGCATAATAATTAGAATTTCCAATGTAATATTTTCGATAGCGAGGAGCTTAACAGAGATGCAGGGCTGAATTTCAAACACTAAAGGCAAACAATATTTCATTATGCAGTAGCGTAATAAATGCTGCTGCTTAGCACTGTGGGCAGTTGGATCTGTAGCACTGTGGGCAGTTGGATCTCAACCGGTTTGAGATCCAACTGCACACAGTGCTATGGCCTCAGCCTCAGCATTTATTACTCTGCTGCATGTAAAATATTTAAGCCGAAGGACTGTAGCACAAAAGCATGACAGTTAATGAAAAAAACAAAACTTTTTTGACAAAGAAAATCAGACATTATTTTCAAATTTTTATTTAACTCAACAAATGTTTTTTCAATATTTTATGGTTCAATTATTGTATAGAGAGAAGCAGGTGCTCTATAGTTCAGTATGAGGAAGATGTTGTAACTTAATCTAAAGTATAAAAAAAAAATACATATCAGGTGTCCATATAAATTAAAGATATAAAAAAATCAAATTTTAACATAATTTATCTCTATACATACTTAAGAAATCCAAATTTAAAAATAAATCCAGATTTAAGATGAATTTATACTGATTATCTTAAAATTTAAAACAATAACTCTTTTACACAGTCAGCAAAATCACTCAAATAACGAGAAACTATAATAAAGTTATAATCAAACAAAAGCTTTTTGACCATCCACTGGAAAATAACAAGCTGTTGAGCTATCCTTCTCTGTTTCTCTCTAATGTTTTTTTTAAAGCGCACACATGAAAAGGGCGTAAACATTGAAGAACGAACGAATTAAAGAAGCAAAACAAAAAAATCGGGAATGGGGAACCCATACCAAGCTTTTCCCTGAGAGCTTGGGAGTTGGTTTTTTTGAGCTTCCGTGGAAGTTTGGAAATTTTTGGACAACTTGCTTTGGCCACTGTATGTTTATTAATAATGAGCTTCGGCAAGCTTTTTGATAAGCAATAAGTTTTTCCAAACTCCTCCTGACCATGTGGGCCTAAATCATGTGTGCCAAAGACAAATTCAATAATTGTTGTTTTATATGAAAAAAGAAATCAATTGAATCTATTAACCATAAAAGTTTCAAAATTGTATAAATTAAGAGTGGTCAGGCTTCTTAACTCTTTAAATCTGTTAAAAATATTATACAACAACAGTACTAAGATATTGAGCTACTCTAATTCATGTCTTGAATATTTATAAATAGAATTACATTATTTCTTTTAATTGATATAGCAAATTTACGATCATAATACAAAAATTATATTGCTTTTAATTGATATAGCAAATTTAGGATCATAAATAAATAAGTTTGATGTTCATTGAGACTTGAAACAATCAAGTTTATTCACAGAAGAAGTAAGCGGTGGTTGCCGCCTTAAAAAATGCGGAGGCACAGAAGAAGTAAGCGGTGGTTGCCGTCTCAAAAAAATGCGGAGGCACAGAAGTAAGCAAGCGGTGGTTACCCTCTTAAAAAATGCTGAGACACTCAACAAACACTAACCACTCCGGAGATCAATAACAGAGATGGAAGATAGAATTGAAACAAAGAACTTAAAGAAGATTGAATCTCATGGTTGAAACTATTGATACTTTTACAATTATAAATATGTAAATTGCCTTTACCTAACTATTATGATTGTAAATAACAAAATACTAAAACCTTTGAAAGTTTGTTGTTAGTTGAAACTTGAAACAAACAAGTTCATTCACATAAGCAGTCAGCAGTTGTTAGCGTCTTAAAAAAATTGTCTTAAAAAAATTGCAGAGGCACTCAACAAGTACTAACGACTCCATCATTCACGTAAGAAGTAAGCAGTGGTTGCCATCTTTTAAGAAATGCCGTGGCACTCAACACATACTAACCTTACCAAACTATTGGTTCTTTGTACATTTATAGATATACAATTTGCCTTTACCAGTTTATACAATGGGATGAAGTTATATATCAAATTTACATAACATACCGCTAAAGAGAGTCATGCATAAAGTGGTTGCCATCTTTTAAGAAATGCCGTGGCACTTAACACATACTAACTTACCAAACTATTGGTTCTTTGTACATCTATAGATATACAATTTGCCTTTTTACCAGTTTATACCATGGGATGAAGTTATAGATCAAATTTACATAACATACCATGGCACTTGAGAGAAATGCATAATAAAGTAACGCATAATTTAAAAAAAGTGGATTTCAGGTCACACAAACCCAATATTTGTATAACAAAGCCCAGGCTTTGAGCAAATTTAAAAAAATTAAATTTCAGAACATTACTAAAGGTCTAAAAGACTAAAATAACTTTCATTAAAATTTCTTCCTATTTTTTATTTTAAGCTTTTAAATATAATTGTTATTTCTATCGTATTGTTTCTTCCAAATTTGGCCAGAGCTTCTAACCAAAACAGATATTCATACCAATGTACCCAACATATTCCCTAGATAATGTACCCAACAGAGCTTCTAACCAAAACAGATATTCATACCAATGGTACCCAACACATATAGCCTACATAATGTACCCAACATATACCCTAGATTTAAAGTTATAGAAACAAAGAAAAAAGGAAAAAGGTCGGGTCATAGCTTTGGACAAGGAGATGCTGGGCCAAAAGAAGACAAGGAAGGATACGCGGGGGGTGTGATCTATAGGAAAGCGCCACGCAGCCCTGAGCGATACTTAACTAGCAGGGGTAGAAAAGTTATAGAAACAAAGAAAAAAAAACAATTAGAAGGAACGGAACCATTGCTCTATGTTACATGCACACAAGTGTGTATCTTCAATCCTATTCATAGTTCTCCCCAGGAAGGATCAACCGGATGGGCGTACTATCTATTCTCGGCCAGTGCAGTGGAGGGGGAGTGGGATCGGTAGCATAAAAGCGGGGGTGGGAATCATTTAATCAGTGGTCCAGGCAGGAAAGACAGACTATCTAAGGATGATAAATCTACGCAACTAAACAAGTGGTAAATGATTCAATGACATCCACCTGCTTTCTTATTAACTTTTTCATTCTTGCCATCACAAGTGCATCCAAGATATATACATAAAACTGAAATATTACACCAAAACAGACCCATCCCATATTAAGATCATAAGACTTTGACATGTACATACAGATATTCTTTTTAAAACCAGCTCAACATCACAAGTGCATCTAGAACATATACATAAAACTGAAATATTACACCAAAACAACCCATACCGTATGAGCTCATAAGACTTGACATGTACACAAAGATTTTTTTGGTAAGACCAGCTCGTCAGAAAATACAAAAAATGCATCGAAATCTTTCTGCCAGTAACATTATCTTGCATACAAAAGCTGAAGCGCACTAGATATAGAGAATACATATTTTTGGACATGAAAAGAATACAGACACTTGATCATGAAACTGGACTGCTCAAGAATGGAGCAAATATTGAAGAAGGGCACAAGTGGAGAAAAAACAAACGAACTGTTTACACCATTGATCCTGTGCTATCTGAACAGAATTGCACAGCAGTATCTTCCACATAAACTCCACAATATCTAACCAACTATGCAAACACTGAAAAATCCAAACCATACATGATACTATTTATTTCTGGTTACCCTTTTCAACTCTTGCATCGATAGATTTAAATTACATGCACAAAGAATGAAATATATTATATCAAAGAAAAAAACCTCAAATTCTACATCTGCTTGTAAGACTGACCTGTACATTAAAAATACATGCATAAAGAACGAAATATATTATATCAAACAAAAACAACCTTAAATTCTACATCTGCTTGTAAGACTGACCTATACATAAAATGGCTTTAGCGAAAATTCTTCTAAATAGAAAATCCACCCATCCATAAAAATATGTTACAAAAGAGCATTGTCTTTACATAATACAAAGACCAGTACATCCAACCTAGAAATTTCAGACAAGCACATCCATATAGACACACTTATTCATGATAGAGGAGCTATCACGCCACGCCTTGTATCAGATGATCACACTTGACTACAGAATACAGATATAAAGAATAAAAAATATTACATCAAATAAAAAAAACCCTTGAAAATTCTCCTATATGGAAGTATAAAGAATAAAAAATATTACATCAAATAATAAAAAAACCTCGAAAATTCTCATACAGTGACAATTCACCAATGCATATAAATATGTTTCAAATAAACATTATCTTACATATAGAAAATTCACCAATGCATAGAAATATGTTTCAAATGAACATTATCTTACACAGAACACAAAGACCAGTACATCCAGCCTAAAGCAAATTCAGACTTGCAGTACTGACACAATTATTTATGACAGTGGACCTCTTAAACCAGGAGGTATGTTAACATGATCACACTTGAAATTAATTAAAAAGTGATCATCTTTATCCAGTTAAATGATGCGACCTGTAAGATACAGGGACTACCTAAGAAAGGTACAAATATTGAGAGAAGTAGACAAATCAAACAAAGCTTTCATTGTCAAAGTCAACACCATTAATATTGTGTTATCTATATAGAAACAATTAATTTTTCACATAAGCTTCAGAATATCTCCCTCGCTCGGCGAAAATTAAAGTTTCCACACCGTCCTACTGATTTCCTGTTATGCTTTTTAGATCTTGCAATAGTACCGTACATCTAGAATACATACATATAGAATGAGAAATTACATGAACTAAAACACCCTATCTGGAATACATGCATCTAGAATGAGAAAATTACATGAACTAAAACACCCTTCATTCCAATCTGCTTGTAAGACAGACAAGCACTTAAAATGGCTTTCGTAAAAATTATATTATTTTCTATAGAAAACTCAGAAATATGTTTCAAAGGCATATCATCTTAAATATACAATGCATAGACCTATACATTTAGCCTAAATAAATTTCAGACATGCACTTGTAACAGTAGACCTCTAAAACCCAGACTTCGGCTAGATGAACACACTTTACATTTAATTAAAAGTGATTCACTTATATCCAGTTCAAAACTTCAATGATGTCACCCGCAAATGACATCCTGTGCAAAAACCTGGCAAGCAGCTTCTTCAAGGATCATATGTAGGACTTTATTTACCAAATTAAAACCGGCAGTGAAAAGATTCAATAAGTTAACCCTAGAGCAAATAAATTTGCAGCTTGAATCACAACAGGGCCATCAAACTGAAATAAAACAAAACAAAAATCTAAGCAAGTTCCCTATTAGACAAAGGCCAACAAAACGAGGCCATAACATAAGTCAATCCTTGATTCTTACATAATTACTGTGTACAGGCAAGAGATTCAAGGCTAATTCAATAAGCAGAATCGGAAATAGGATCAAAACTCCAAAGCTGCAAGTCGTTTTCACCGTCCGGAAACGAAGCTTCACCAATACCTACACCCTGTAACGACTGATCCAGGCTCCCCTCGAAATATGGCATCTGGAACAACCACGGGTATGATTCCAAAGTTGGCAACTCCTCGGACATCTCCAACTGTGAACTTTCCTCCAATTTAGGGGATTTCTCCGAAGCAACGCCATCTTCAACATTGGGGGATTTGTCAAATCCATTATTAAATGGAGGAAGCAATACTTCAGGGCTACCT
The DNA here is from genome assembly GCA_001517045.1 of Pseudotsuga menziesii. Classification (NCBI taxonomy): domain Eukaryota; kingdom Viridiplantae; phylum Streptophyta; class Pinopsida; order Pinales; family Pinaceae; genus Pseudotsuga; species Pseudotsuga menziesii. Next base: position 142,222 of record LPNX010744277.1, read on the forward strand.
ACTGAAACATCGGTCGTAACCGGCGTAGACATGTCAGCAAAATTACACTGATTGGACTCGGTTTCGGCTTTGAGTACAGAAGATATTTCAGAGGTTTTCACTTCCTGAACCCATGAAAAAGGGGACCTATCAACAGATACACTGCTGGTATCGGACTCAAAGTAATTATACCCTTTTCGTTTAGTTATGTTTGTCATGGGTTGAAAACTCGCAGAGTGCGGTACCAGATTATCGACCTCAGAATCATCGAAATCAGAAAACTCAGTGGAGGAATATGCAGGCAAAGCGGAACTTATCGGTTTGGTGGCAAAGTTTGGACCGTAGAAGTTCTGTAATGGCGATTCGGGGTTTAGAAATCCTAGATCGTTATAGCTGGGATTTGGGGATTTCTGGTTGAAGTTCAAATGGGTATTCGAGGGATTCGCCATTTTGAAACCCTGGAAAAAATCAGCCCTTGGGGTAGTACATGACTTTACTTTCTTGCTGGACTCTTTCCTTGAACCCTTTCCATTATTGGTTTCTTTCTTAATGGGAGGTGGCTCATCAACAAAATTTACTTTGGCCTTCTTACCTCTGATCTTTCGTGCAGCTGCATCATAGGCCCGAGCAGCTTCCTCCGCCGTATTAAAAGTACCGAGCCAAACCCTAGCACCCTTTCTGGGATCCCTGATCTCAGCAGCCCATTTCCCCCATGGACGCTGCCTGATTCCTCTGTACAAATTCTTCCTCTTTCTCCCTGCGCTCTTGGCTGCCGGTCCTTCGAGGTTTCGAGCTTTAAAATACAAAATCAGCTAAACTTAATAATATGTTCGGAGAATTAACAGATACAAAGAGGAAAAAATATGCAAATTCAATAAAAGAAATCCAAGAAAACGGAGAACTTGCTCACCCGAAGTAAACTCGACACTCTTGGTGGGTATCGGCTGCTGCTTCTGGTTCTTCTTCTTCTTCTGACAGCTCTCATCGAAGTCAAGTAAATCATCATCGTCGGAATCATCATCCTCTTCATCAACATTAACGCTAACATCAAACGTCTCAACCGCAGCACCTCCATTGATAAACTCAGAGAACTTGTCAAAATCGGGCCATATATCCCTGGCAGTCACCCGCCGACCTCGGTTCGCCGGGGGTATTATAAAGTCGGAGATGATAGCACCTCCACACATTCTTCTTCTCTGTTAAATCAAAGCAAAACAAGCGTTGTAGTCTCCTCGCAGGATTCGAACGCGCAACCAAATGGCGTTATCTCAATTACTTAAACCCTCAGCTTCCTCTTCGCAATGTTGACTGGCAAAATTGGAGAAAACGTTTGGAGCTGGGCCGCGATTTTGTAGCCGCGTCCAGATTCTACGAATTACGATCGACGGTTGATATTCGACCGTATACTGGCGAGTTGCGATGCCGATACTAGAAATCTCTGGTCCGTGATAGGATTTCCTCATCCTCGGGCAACGCCGGCGAAAGGCTCTTTAAAATTTAAAAAATAAAAATAAAAAAAAATAAACCAAACGCATCTTTAATTAATAAAATAGACAAGAATCCACGTCCTTTTTGGTGTTGGTGATTGACTGATGTCAGGATCAGACGAAGATACCTCGTGCCTGCCAGGCTCCCGTGCCATCTGGCAGCTACGTAGATACATGCATCTCTCCGGGACCCACGGCCCTATTGCCACGTCGGCAGATTGGCTGGGACCCATTGCCGTATCCGTACAAGTCGGTGGCCTGTTTCTTTGTCGTTTTGTGCGGTGGAGGCGCTTTCGTATTTTGTCGTTAAGTCGGTGAGCAAAAAATTATAATGGATGTTACCGAGGCAAGTTGTCACAGGCTCAAGATTCACTGAACATTCATTCATTGATTTCCAATCAATGGGGATTGGGTGACCAGGGTTTCCCCTGCGCGCCGGAAGAAAATAAGGACAGCCGTTTTGGTGGGAAAGACCCCACTTTTACTCCTGTCATGCAAATGCAATGCATTTCTTGTATGACGTGGCTCTTTTATGGTGCATCCATTTTCTAAGGGTGGCACCTATCAGATATCTAACGTCTGTGTTTGTGTGCATGCATAGCTTGCCAACGAGGTTGGTGAAAATTATTTAGCTTGTTGCGAGTTAATTAATGTAGTAGTACTAGGCTTGTGAAAATTATTTAGCTTGTTGCGAGTTAATTAATTAATATAGTTTTAGCAGGTATTGTGTCCGTTGGATCTCAAGCTATTTTTAAAATTCAAAATTTAGTAAAACTGTATTAATTAACCATTTTTAATATATATTCACTTTACGAACTTTATACATCAAACACCATTTAATCTCTCATCCAACAACACACCCTCAAACACTTCCAGATACACAAAAACGTGTATATCTTCTTCCTCAAAACTTCGAGATACACAAAAACGTGTGTATCTCCCTCATCAAAAGGAAAAGGAAAAGAAAGTCTTCCAATCAAAAGAGAAGATGAATTCATGCATCTTCTGCTTGATGAACCGATCCTTCACGCCTCTTTTAACTCAATAAAGTGAATGATATGATAGCTTTTTGGCACATGAAAAGTTGGCTGGTCGTTGAAAAATGTCCATTTAATGATGTCAGCGATGGTTAAATAGACGATATCTTCAGATTGTGACATATGCAATTTGTTGTCAATAATAAATAAAATATCAAGAGTTGAGTGAACTATAGCTCAAATACTGTAGCAATTTCTCGAAATTACTGAAACACTGTAGCAATATCTCAAAACTGTGACTTCAGCCATAGCTCAACGAGATAATAATTTGCAATCTGATCTACAGGGCAATTTGATCTCGCTGGAGATTGATGTGTGATGTGTAATACAGATAAAATGTAATTTGATTTACACTATAATTTTATTTTGTTGGGAGATGTAAGGTATAGAAATATAATTTTAAAACAAATTAAATAATTAGTTTTTTTGGGTTAGATAGATTAAGATTTGATTTAAATGGACGTTAACCATTATCATCAATATAAATAAAATAAAATACTCTAAAAATTAATCAGAATTTTGCAATGTTTTAAGCAAATTTATATAAACACGTAACTTATAGAAATATAATTTTAAAACAAACTAAATAATTTGTTTTTCAGGGTTAGATAGACCAAGCTTTGATCTAAATAGACGTTAATCATCATCATCAATAAAATAAAATAAAAAGACTCTAAAAATTAATCAAAATTCTACATTGTTTTAAGCAAATTTATATAATGTTATACTAAATCTTAATTTTTTTTATAAGGTTGTTACAAAAATACTGGTAAAATGGTAAAATCCTCTAATGTTTAACACTAAGTTAAAAATAAAATGGAAAATTATATTTTTAATAAATATTAAAAAAATGATGGCAACTAAGGTGTATGACGTTGATGAAATAGGAATTTTGTTTTTTTAGTAAAGTGGGTCAGTAGAGTATATCTCTTTGTAAATTGATAGGTACTCTTTTCTATTTCTGGATAGGTAGTGAATGCTTATTATTAAAGTCTTAAAAAAAGTATTATTAAAATTAATATGATAATAATGAAGTTTATGTTTTCTTAAATTTAATATGATTTATTTAACAAATAAAATAAATAATAATAAATATTATTTAAAATGTCACTTTTATAATAATGATAATGATTGATTTCGAGGAGACCAACTTTAGATCATGGGACCATAAAAAAGTGATAAAGAATTAATTAATTTAAATTTTTATAATTTTTTTGGTTTTCATCACTTAATATTATAATATTGAATATCATTCATGAAATAAAGAATTAATTAATTTAAATTTTTATAATTTTTTTGGTTTTCGTTACTTCATATTATGAATATCATCCATGAAATTAACTTGAAATTAAGTTTTTATGATAATGATAAAAATAATGAAATAAAATTACTAAAATCAATTATGGTTTTGGTAAAAGTAAAAAAAAAAGAAATTATAATTTGTATAAGTTTAATTTAACTATTTTCATTAAAAAAAATTGACTAAATTCTTCTTATTTTTAATAAAATTAATGAAATCATTATTTTATTTTATTTTATTTTTATTTTATCTTTTAATGATTACCTCCATTTAAAATCTATTCATTTTTTTGTTACTCTTCTCCATTATTTAAAGTGTCTATATTAAATGTTGGAAAGTTTCAAAGTTTATACACATTTAAATTTAAGGACAACATTATGTTGTTATTTATTATAATAATAATAATAATCTATTTTTAAGGTCACCGCCAAGCAAGACACCAAATTGGTGTATGAGACCCCCTTGTTTGTGGGACAAGGGACCCCCTCTGCCCAGCGATTTATTATTTAGTTGAATATTAGTTTCGTTTTTTATAATGGTTTTTTAATAAATTTTAAAAATTTAAATATTGGGAGTGGCCACTTACATTTTATTTAGAGAGACTAGTTTTTTTTAATATCTCTTAATATCTATATGTATATATAATATCTCAAAAAGAGTTATCTATAATGCATATTAATAAAAATATCAAGAAATAAGTTTTTTCTTTGTAAAAAAACCCTAGAAAATCCTCCACAATAAAACAACCCTTGTTTTGAGGAAGACCTCACTTTTGCCACTTTTGCCCCTTCTATCATGCATTTCATATTAACGAAAATAGAACCCTTGTGATTTCCATATTAACTTTTGATTCCTTGTTAAGTGGGGTCATTAGGTCATATCCCGTTAATTGATGGACATCCTTTCTTACCTCTTGAATTGATGGACATCCTTTCCTACCTCTTGATAAGTAGATGGATGGACATATAAAATCTTAATAAAACATTATTAAAACTAATATGATGGTGATAATGTTTATTGTCTCCTAAGATCAATTAAACTTATTTAGCATATAAAGTGATAAGTAGATGGATGAACATTATAAAGTCTTAATAAAACTTTATTAAAACTAATATGATGGTGATAATGTTTATTGTCCCCTAAGATCAATAAAACTTATTTAACATATAAAGTGGGAATAGTAAATTTTATTTAGAATGCCATGTCTATGGTGTTGATTAACATTCTCTAACCCATGTTTAATTTATGGGACCTTAAGAAAATTGATAAGGAACGAATGGATCTGAGCTTTTGTAATTCTCTTTGTTTTCATGACTTAGCATTATGAATATCAAAGGAGTTATAAATATTGTGAAATTGAGATTTAATGGTGATAAGGATGAACGTGGTGGAAATCAAAGTACCTCGATTACTGGGTTTTCATAACAATGACGGAAAAAGGACGAAAATTTTGATGGGGGAAGACCCCACTTTTGCCTCTTCTGACATGCATTTCTTGTATGATGTAGCCATTTACGAGGTTGATGGAAGCAGAGCCTTCTTATTTCCCTATAAAGATTTGATTCCTTGTTAAGTGGGCCTGCATTTTTGCCTCTTATGTCATGCATTTCTTGCATTCATGAGGTTGATGGAAGCAGAACCTTGTTATTTCCCTATAAAGATTTGATTCCTTGTTAAGTGGGCCCATTAGGTTATAAGTCATTAATTGATGGACATCATTTCCCACCTTTTGATAAGTAGTGGATGTTCAATATTAAAGTCTTAAAAAACATTATTAAAATTAATATGATGGAGATGATATTTACTATCAGCTAAGATCAATATGACATATTTAACAAATAAAGTTAGTAATAGCAAATAATATTTAGAATGGAATTTCTATGACAAAGATGATGATTATTAACAACTATTAGACCAACTTAGGTTTAAGGAACCTTAAGAAAAATGATAAGGAATTATTTGATTTGAGCTTTCCTAATTCTCTTTGGTTTTCATGACTTAACATTATGAAATTAGAGGCGTTACAAATATTGTTAAATTGAGATTTAATGATGATTATAATGAATATTGTTAAGCCATATATATTGTAACATTACATTTATATTGTTATATTAGTATTGTCTTTATTGGTCTACTAGGACCTTAATTGTAATTGTATGGTTGGCTAGAATTGTAATTGTACCCTCTCTTATACACACACACACACACCAAGGAGACCTAGATTTAGGATCATCTCATCTTGTCTTATGTATATGGTACATTGTATAAGGATGTTGCCCCCTCGAAGAGGATTCTTATTCATCTACTCTCTCTTTCTTATTTTATGCTCTTTCGGAAATTTGATGCATAACATTTGGCATCAGAACCACTTGGACGCTTCTAAAATGAGCCATCTTGTAATTTTTGTTATAACATTTTTTGGTAGACATTTCAAATAAAACTTAGAGAGCCCTCATAAAATATATAAAACAGTCTATGGTATGAATTTAGGTCTTGATTCATTACATATTTGGAGTTATACCCAGTAAAAGTTAGGGTTTTTTACTAGTCCAAAATTAGTCTCAAACAGGTGTTATGAGTGAAACTATTATATTTGAAGCTTGAGAGATCCAAATGGAGTGAGAATAATTGCATCATAAATAAAACAAACCATAGTGTTTAATTATGAATTTCAAAATTAAATCTAGAAAATTGGACATGTGGCAAGACACACACTTTCGATCTTTTGAAAGACACAAAAACAACAAGGTTTGGAAAAATCACCATAATATTCTCTTGGAATGTCATAATTGTGTGAAATATATGGCACTAAAGAGAAGATATACCAAGCTACTACAAAATGAAATTTCAGAGTCATAGCGGATGAAATTGAAAAGTTACCTCAATTGGAAGGTCAACCAACAAGACAATCTCAAAATCAGGAATTTTAAAGGTATGCTAACTTGAAACTTGCATAACTTTTGATTGGAATATCTGTAGTGTGTGATTCAAAAGGTGCGGTAAAGAGGAAATAAAGAATAAATTAGGTAAATATTAATGATATCTAATGGAAATAAGTGGATTCAAAAAATACTGCTCCCACTAAACCTCCTGAAAGCTCACCCGTGAATTATGACGAAAATGAAGAAATGGGTCACCGGTTGTCCAATTTGAAGGCCAAGTTGAGGGAAGTGAATGACAGGGTAGTGACACATACTTAATTGATAAATCATATATAAAAGGAGTTAAAAAAATGGTCAGTAAAATGATACCAAAATGATAGCCAGTAAAGAGGATCGTGAAGATATGAAAAGGAAATTTTAAAAGAGATGTGCCATTTATTTCCTCATAATTCAACTCCTAAAGAAGAGGATAAGAAGAATAAGACAGACTTGTCCTAGTCACATACTAAGAAAATTGAAAAACAGTTGGAGAATAAGAGGTTCGAGTCCCTGACATTTGAAGATTCATCACATCATAATGGGTTCAACTCATGACCAAAGAACTACTTCATTCCCAAGATTGATATGAGAAAGTTTGATACATCAATGATACAATAGCATGGATACTCTAGATGGAGCAATTTTTCAATCTACACCAAGTGTCAATGTTATAAAATGTAACTTTTGTGTCCTTATATTTAGAACCTAATTAATTTATCTGGTACCAATGGCTTTGTGACTGAAAAAGGACTATATTGTCTCTAGGTCTATATTTATGGAATCATTGCAAGCACATTATGGGGATATTAAGAGTAACACTTTCTCTATCCAATTGATAAATGTAAAAAAGGTCTAGTTGCAAAGCATGTTGCGCAATTTCAAAAGTTGAGTCTTAAAATGAAGAACATTCCTGAGGATAACTTGTTGAATCCCTTTATGGGAACTCTAAAGGAGAGCATTCAACATGAGGTGCATCTCTCTAAACCTAAATCATTGGAGAATGGTTTTAGTTTGGCAAGGAAATTTGAAATTAAAAATATGTCTACTAGAAGGGTTGTTAGTAACACCTATATAGAGGAAAGTGTTTCCAACCCAACCACAATCAACCTACAAGGTTGACACCTCACAAATTGGAGGAAAAAAGAGAAAATGGACTATGTTCCAATTGTGATAGAAAGTAAAATAAAGGGCATAGATGCATTGAGAAGAAAGTATTATACATAGATAGACTAAGAAGAAGATGATGATCTAGAACCAGAACAGTCTCAAGATTTAGATCTAGAAGCTACTACCCCAACCATATATTGACATGCATTGGCCAACATTTGCACTGCTCAAACTCTTAGGATAGAAGGATATATAGAAAAGAAAAATTTAACAGTCTTGATTGATTCTCGCAGTACCCATAAATTCATTAATTAAAAATTATCCAAACATCTCAATTGCTTTGTATACCCATTGCTGGAATTTCAAGTAATGGTTGCAAATGGAGGTACCATAAATTGTTTAGGGAAATACCATAGTATTAAACTTACTATGGGGGAATATTTATTGGATAATCCAATAATTGCAATCCAAATGGGTGATGTTGATGTTGTATTAAGGGTCTAATGGCTATCATTATTGGGAACAATGGCTCTTAATTTTCATGAACTTTTCATGAGGTTCTCTTCAGAAGGAAAGGAAATTAATCTTACAAGTATCCAGGGAAACCATCTATTGTGATAAGCTCTAACAACATGACAAAATTACTAAAAAACGGACATGGTGTAGTAATTACACATTTATGCTCGCTAGATGTGCAAGCATTTATTCCCTCTATTTAAGTGGATCTCCAACAAGTTATTGAAAAACATCCCAAGGTATTTGGATAAATTCCTAAAGGTATTCAACCTACTAGAGATCATGACCATGTTATTCACTTACAACTGGGTAGTCCACCACCGAACATAAGACCATACAAGTACCCACATGCACAAAAGAGTCAAATTGAAAATATGGTTCAAGAAATGTGAGATGCAGGCATCGTTCAACCCATCCAAAGTTATTTCTCCACACCAATGGTGATGGTTCATAAAAAGGAAGGTTCATGGCATATGTGTCCAAACAATAGAGAGATCAATAAGATGACCATAAAAGATAAGTTTCCTATTCTCGTCATTAAGGAATTATTAGATGAGTTACTGGGAGCAATTTACTTTACCAATTTGGATCTTAATTCTGGATATCATCAAGTCATAATGAGGAAATAAGGAATTCCAAAAACAACCTTCAAAACATATCAAAGTCATTATGAATTTTTGGTGATGCCATTTGGACTTATCAATGCACCTTCCACATTTCAAAGCTTGATGGATTCTATTTTTAAACATTTCCTTAGAATATTTGTGTTGGTATTTTTTGATGATGTACTTATCTCTAGAAAATCATGGGAGGAGCATGTACAACATGTTGATAGATTCTTAAAACTATTGGAGGAGCACCAAATATATGCCAATCCTTCTAAGTGTGCCTTTGGGGTTCAAGAAGTGGAATGGCCATTTCCTAAAACATTTAAGAATCTTAGAGGATTCTTAGGATTGACAGGATACCACCACAATTTCATTAAGAATTATGCTCAAATAGTAGCACCTCTAACAAGGTTATTGAAAAAGGATGTATTCTCTTGGACTCAAGAAGCAACTAAATATTTCAAAAACTTAAAGTGTTTATGTGTACAACTCCTATATTATCCATACTTGACTTCACAAAACCTTTATAGTGGAATGTGATGCCTTGGGGCATGACATTGGTGCAATTTTAATGCAAGAAGGAAGGCCACTTGCTTTTGAAAGTTGCCAACATAAAGGAAAAACTTACTGAAACCAATTTATGAAAAGGAAATGTTGGCCATATTAAATGCAATTACGAAATCATGCCCTTACCTAATAAGAAGACACTTCAAGGTAAGAACTGATAATGGAAATCTTAATTTCTTCTTGGAACAAATATATTATTTAGAAGAGCAACATAAATGGGTTACAAAGATGCTAGGTTATGACTTTGATATTCTTTACAAAAAAGGAAAACAAAATGTGGTGGTAGATGCACTTTCAAGAAATGAATATGACATTGAAGGTTTACATTGTGTTATTTTCATTATGTAATATGATTGGGTAGAAGAAGTATAGACAAAAATGGAAACATGATCAAAAGGCATGCAAGATAATTCAACAACTACAAGAGGACCCTAGTTCACTAGATATATTTGTGTATAAGAATGATTCAATATGGTACTAATATCGCCTATATTTATGTAAGAATTATTAACTCAAATAAAAGTTCCTTTTTGGAATTGCACACTTATCCTATAGGAGGACATTCAAGATTCTTGAAAATGCACCACATGATTAAGAAGGATTTTTTTTGGAAGGTCTAAAAAATAATGTCCAAAATTTTGTGGCAAAATGTGTGGTTTGCTAACAAAACAAAGGAGAGGCAACCAAGATGCTAGGTCTTCTATAACGGTTATCCATACCAAGTCCACTGGGAAGAGGTATCAATGGATTTTATCATAGTTCTACCAAAGTTAGAAGGAAATACATCCATCATGGTAGCAGTGGATCGACTCACAAAGTATGCCCATTTATGCTCTCTTTCTCATGCTTTTAACGCAAATACAATAGTTGCAACCTTGATGGAATTAGTTCATAAGCTACATGGAATCCCCAACATTATTGTAATTGATAGAGATCCAATTTCACTAGCAATTTTTTTAAAAGAAATATTTTCTTGTTTGGGTACTTAGTTGGCTCGTAGCTCCTCTTACCATCCTCAATCTAATGGGAAAACTAAGATTGTGAATACATGCCTAATATATTCATTTCTTTGCATCTAACTAAAAACATAATGGATCAAGTGGTTTCCCTTATTAGAATGGTGGTACAATACATCTTTCCATACTTCATCAAAAATATCACAATTTATGGCACTTTTTGGCTATCATCCTCCTTCTATAACATCATCCTTGAAAGACCAATATAAGGTTCAACTAGTGGAGGATCACATAAATTACCAACAAGAGGTTCTTTGACTATTGAAAGATAACTTCGCTATAACAAAAAATAGGATGAAACAACAAGTAGATCAACATCACAGTGAAAATCCATTTGAAGTGGGATATTGGGCATTTTAAGCTACAACCATACATATAGATGTCCCTCAAGAAACAAAAGAAGGAAAATAAATAAATTAGCACCCAATTACTATGGTACATATTAGGTGTTGCAAAGGGTTGGAAGTATGGCTTATAAACTGGAGTTTCCTCTATATTCATGTGTGCATCTAGTCTTCCATGTTTCTTTCTTAAAAAAGGTAATTTGTGACAAGCTCTTAATCAAGAATATTTTACCAGAGATTGGTGAAGAAGGAAAATTGGTACTAGAACATAAAACAATCCTTGACACAACAACCAAGAAATTGCAAAATCAAGCAATTACTAAGTACCTCATCAAGTGGAAGAACTTGCCAATAGAAGAGGTGGCATAGTAAGATGAGTTATGTAGGAATAAACATCCAAAATTAATCAAGTGTTGACTTGGATAACACTTGTTTTAAGGGGAGGGACATGATAAGACTTATATATAATAACATTAATTTCTATTGATATATTAATATTGTATTTATTGGTTGGTTATGACTCTAATTGCAATTGTATGGTCGAATTGAATTGTAATTGTGTCCTTTGTCTCCTATATTTACCAAGGATACCTAGATTTAGGATTATATCATCTTGTCTTGTGCATTTTCTACATTGTGTAAGGAGGTTGTCCCCTCAAAGAGGATTTCTATTCACCTCTTTTCTTCATTCTTAAGGTGTTGGGTTATTCTCTCTTTCTTATTTTATGCTCTTTTGGAATTTGGTGCTTAACAAATATGGTGGAAATGAAAGTACCAATATCATTATGGTTTTCAAAAGGGTGAAGAAAAAAAGGATGAACCTTTTTGTGGTGGAAGACCCCACTTTTGCCCCTTTTGTCATGCATTTATTGTACGATATGACCATTTTCCGAGATTATATCAATCATGGAGGTTGTCACCATGGGTCTGGGTTGGAAAACCCCTTGGAATATATCTCCCGCAAAGGAGACTTAGTACCAACCAAGGAAAAAAGTGGGAATTTGTTGTTTTTTTGGTGTTCTTTTTGTGTGGGTTGTTGGAGTGATGGAGTGGAGGGTGATATGGTAAAATGGATTTCTAGGTTTTGAGTTGGGCATTGACATTAGAAGGATCGAAGTTATGTGGTCCTATTCGAGTCACCTCTAATATGATGGGTGGGACGAGTGTATTAGAGACTGAACGAAAATATGTCCTTGTCCATGTCTCGACTTGTGTCGTCCGGACAAATCCACATGTTTTGGTGGAGTTTTCGTAAGGTTATGGTGGGGAAACAGGTGGTAAGCTGCAGAAGGGTAGGGCTCAACGCCAATTTCCATTCCCACGGAGGTATCTTTAAAGGATTTTGTCGTTGAAGTGAAAGTTCGTCATAGAGGGTTTTCTGGAGGTGGAGGACAAAGAAGGAGGAAATTAAAGCAGGAGAAGGCTAGAAAAGGAAAGATTTTGTGTGCGTTAAGGAAGGATGTAACCTTAAACACGGTGTTAGGGATTTCAAATAGAACCCTGTTAGGGAGGTTCGAATATGTTAAGATGTCCAGACCTGGAATCATTACTTGGATGATAGCCTACTGGAATCATTTAATTAATTACACTCCAAGAGTCAATATTTTGATGAATGGTTGGATGAGTTTCCATTTTCTAATCAAGGAAAGCCTGCAAATGATTCTGGATAGATTTTGGGTCATTGGAAAGGATTCACTAGTTTTCTACAGATGGCACGCTGGGTTTAATCCATGGAAGAAAAATTACAAAACTAAATTTATTGGTAATATTACCATGGTTTCCATTACAATGATGGTCTTTTGGGGAGTTTTATGTCGGTGGAAAATGCCATAGGAAGGTTTATTCTTGTAGAGGATGAAACCCTAAATGCGGTGGATAGGATATTGTCGATGGTTTTAGTTGAATTAAACTCTTTTGAAGGTCTTCTAGTGGAGGTAGATGTTATTTGGAATGGCAATTATTTTACTCGGCAGATAGATTATTGGAGAGTCTATTTTAGATGCTTCTCTTGACATGAAGTTGGTAATTTTAGGGATAAATTTCTTATTTCTCACTCAGATCAGTTTGATTTTTTGGATACTTCTTCGAAAATGGGGAATACGATTACACTTGATTCATTTCTTCAACGGGGCCTGCCTCTAGATCACTCTTCGACAGTTTCTTTTCTATGTAAGTTACAATCTACCTTCCTTGTTCTCCTCAGGTTTCTAAAGAAAGACGATTTGGTAGATATTCTTCTTGATGAGAATGTCGTTAATAAAGAAGAGGGTTTTGATGTAAACAAAGAGGAGGGGGATCTAGTTGTATCTTATGGGCTTATGGGAGGTGACCGATGTTTTAGTCATGGTCGGGTCGTTGATGTTTTAAACTCTTGTGCAATTGAAATTCCATTTGTGGATAGGGAGTTGGTTTATAGCCATTATTTGGAGAGAGATCCTCTCTCTTTGATTGGTCCTTTGTGTTCCACTCTGTCTCCCGTTATCTCTAGGATGAGTGACCTTTCTCCTATCCATAAAAACTCCATTAATGGGTTAAAGGAAGTTATCCATATTTTCTCGGGAGAGCCTCAAGATGATATTTTATTTCCCATTTCCTCTATTCTGTGTCAAAATGTAACCACGAGGAAAAAGAAAGGGAAGAAAAGTTCATTGAAAGATTATGTTCAGCCGCCGTCAGGAAAAACTAAGGTTCCTTCTCTAGATTTAAGTACAGATAAGGTGTTTAGAGTTAATTCAAAAGAAATACCTTTTTATGTCAAAATATTTTGTGTCAGGGAACCTTTTAAATGGGAAGGATGGCAGGTCCCTAGATTTAAGTACAGATAAGGTCTTTAGGGATAATTCAAAAGAAATAATTTTTATGTCAAATTCTTATGTGTCTGGAAACTTTTCAAATGGGAAGGATGATACGGGTTCAAGTTTTGACTCAAAGAAAAGGCCTTTATTTGCAAATCCTAAATTTTCTGAGATCACCTCAATCGGGAAGGTTTTGGTTGTGGCTTCTCCGTCGGTTACTTAATTTGGGGCCCTTAGAGAAAATATGCCCCTAACAAAGTTTTTAAAATGATTTGCTTATCCTTAAACATCAGGGGTTTTCATGGTTCACCTAAAAGAACTGCTCTAAAGAGATTGATAGAGGTTGTATTGCCGGATGTTATCCTTCCACAGGAATCAATGGCTTCTTGTTTACATGCTTGTGATTAGTTTCTAAAAATGTGGTCGGGTTAGAATTGATGTGGTAAATATGCTCTAGGTCTATCTAGTGTTTTGTTAGTTCCTTGGAATCCCTTAAAGGATTGATTTACCCCTTATAGTGTGGAAGAAGGAATTATGTTGGAAGGGCATTTTCTGAGTTTAAAAAGGATTGTTCATATATTAAACATTTATGGTCCTTATCATCATAGATAAGAGTTTTGGGATAAAGTTTTTGAAAGCGTCCTTCTAAATGATCCATCCTTAATTGTTGTTGGTGACTTAAATTGTACAATGTCAGCTTCAAAAGTATGGGGTGTTGGGAATCATTATGATCCGCTTGCTGATTATTTTCAGGGTGGCCTTAGAAAGTGCTCATCTAATTGATGTAACTCCTAGTGTTTTAGTTTCTACATGGAGTAATGGTAGAGTTGGTAAGGAGGGAATAGCTATAAGGTTAGATCGGTTCATTATTGCTAAAGATCTAAGTATGATAGTGGGAAGGTATAGAAGTTGGTCTCTAGCTTCAGGATTATTTGATCATAAGCATGTAATTCTCCAATTAGATTTTGAACATAAGAAAGTTGTTTATCCTTTTAAGTTCAATCACACACTATTGGAAGAGAAATATTTATGTGATATGGTCTGATCGAAATGGTTGGAACATTCTTATGTTTCTTTCAGCTCAAAAAATTAGGCTTTGTTATATAAGTTAAAAAAGCTTAAGTTTGATGTTATCGAGTCAGAGAAAAAGATGAAGGGAAAGAATCAAAGTGATCTGGTTCATACTAAAGCATAGTTAAATGAACTCTCTGATTATGTTGATGAAAACCTTTTCTCGTTGGCAAATAAAGAAAGATCCATGTTTTTTATGGCTACTAAAGGTAAGATACTTACTCACAAAGAAAATACTATGAGCTATAAAAGTCGGGTGGTGTGGCTTCAAAGTGGTGAAAAATTTGCTCCTTTTTTTTCAGAATTTTGCCAATCAGAGGAGATTACTTAATTCCAGTTGGGAGTTAAAGGATAAAAATGATTCTCTCCATTTTGACCATAAGGCATTGGGAGAAGGGGTTGTATCTTTTTTTAAAGATGATTATCTTCAAGATTCACATTTAAGGATCGAAGATTAGCTGAAGGTGGTTAGTTATTTTCCGAGGTTGTTTATTGAAGAAGATGGTTCTTTAATTGGTAAAGAGGTAACTTTGGATGAAATAAAGAAGGTCTTAAATCCTTTTTCCAAATATAAGGTTCCTGGTCTAGATGGATGGTCATTAGAGTTCTTTATCCATTTTTTTGATTTAGTGGCAGAGGATCTGATGGATATTGTGGAGGAGTCCAAAAAGAATGGGTATATTCATGATAGTCTTCATGCCGCCTACATCACTCTTATTCCAAGGAAGATAAACCAAGCTCCTTTAATGACTATCATCCAATTTATATATGTAATTTGGTTTATAAGGTAATCACAAAAGTTGTTGTTGTTCGTATTAAGTCGGTTTTAGATCAGAAGTTATCAAAGGAGCAGTTTGGTTTTTTGACTAATCGTCAGATCTTGGATGCCATAGGAGTCACACATGAGTGTATTCATTCTATTAAACAAAAAATATTGAAGGCTTTCCTCTTGAAAATGGATCTTATAAAATCTTATGACATAACTAATTGGAATTTCTTCGGATTTTTTCTTCTTCAAACGGGTCTCCTATGGATGTGGTGGCTTGGATTATGGCTTGTATCTCAAATGAAAATTTTGCAATCATCTTCAATGGCAGGCCAACTGCTTCTTTTAGAAGAAGTAGAGGTTTGCGCCAAGGTTGTCCCTTATCACCTCTGTTGTTTATGTTTGTCATCAAAGGATGAAATATTCTTATCAATTCATTCAAATCCAAGAAGAATATTCGAGGGATCAAATTTTCTCATTCGCTATCCATCACCCATCTCTTGTTCATGGATGATGTTCTAATCTTTGGGAAAGGATATGTTAATTAATGGCAATGTTTTCATTTGATTATCTCTTAATCTCATTGGGAGATTGATGTGTAATAAAGATAAAATGCAATCTGATCTATACGACAATTTGATCTCGCTCGGACATGTGATGCAATATAGATAAAATAAAATAAAATAAAAGGACTCTAAAAATTAATCAGAATTCTGCAATGTTTTAAGCAAATTTAAATAATGTTCTACAAAATCTTAATTTTTTTACGAGATTGCTAAAACAAACTAGTGTAATGGTGAAATCGTCTAATGTTTAACCCTACATTAAAAAATAAAATGGAAAATGTTTTTTAATAATTATAAAAAATGATGACAACTAAGGTGTATGGTTTTTATGAAATAGGAATTTTGTTATTTTTAGTTAAGTGGGGTCATTAGAGTATATCTCCTTTTTCCAAAAGAAAAACCGTTGTTCCTTGTTATTCAAAATGAATCAAAGGTAACTAATTACATCCCAAGATATTAGATATCTTTCAAGACTTACTTGGAGGCTGGCCTCATGTGCATTCCTATCATAAGAGAAAGAAGATATACAGTAGTACCATCCATCATCCATCAAAATAACGAAAGAGTTGTCCAAAAGAGTCCATAGAGAAAACAATAAGAACGCAGATAAGTTTATCCAAGGAGGTGCTCGAGGAAGAGTACTAATATCAAACGCTCATAGGTGACCAATGTCAACCACAAGTATCCAAAATGATACTCAATAATGTCTCAAGCATTCATACTCAACAAAACCAAAAAGGTTGGTATCTTGTTAGGGAAAAAAATGACAGGAGTGTGACTGGTCGATGAGCTGGGCCATTTGCAAGAGATCATCTATGTAGGGTTTCGTGCAGGCCGTAATCTTGGGCTGGGGTAGGCCATTTTCACCCTTTGCTGGGAAACCCTTATCCTCGTGCTCTCCAGGCTAGCTCCATGGCTACTCATCCACCAGATCCTCCCCTAGACGAATGTCGAAGTAACCTAGATCTAGCCTTTCAAGCCTTAGTTGTAGCCACCCCGATTTCTATGGGGCTAACGCCAGCCTCAAACTTTGTGAAACGAGTAGAAGTGCCAAGAGTTCAAATCATGTCGACATCTTTACGAATGAAAGCTTTAGCTCTGAGCGAGCGAGGTCTAATTGGGCAGTTCTCAGGGATCTGACCATCTCCAAAATCCATGGAGATCTAGATCTCCAAAAACTAGATGCCTCTCATCACCGGAGGTTTGCAGCAATGTTTCTGCGGCAAGTGTTTTTACACTTTCCTGTTCGAAAACAAGGAAGATAAAGATCTTATTTTTCGAAGTAGCCCTTATTTTATGGGCCCTAGAGGTCTATATCTCAACCGATGGACACTTTCTTTTGATCCAAAAAAGGATGTCCCTTCAATAGTGTCAGTCTGGGTCCGGTTACCTCATTTACCTCTCCACTACTAGAATGATGAAGCCCTACATCCAATCATGAATTCATTAGGTAGATACATAGACAAAGCCAAGCCAAAAGGTCCTCTATTCGCCTGTGCCAGGATCTGTGTAGAGGTAGACTTAGAAAAAGGACTAGCAGAAGGAGTTAATCTGTTCATGGACGGATGGGAATTCTATCAGAAGGTAGATTATGAGCAACTCCCATTCAAATGTAGGAAATGTCATGAATATGGACACTTCATAAATAACTACCCTAAGTCTTCACAGGAAGAAGCTGAAAAAAATCCAGAAGAAGGCTGACAACAAGCAAAGAGGAAAAAACAAAACAATGCCTACCTCTTCTAGTAACCTCGAAAAAGGGCAGGAAAAAACTCAGGAGTAGTCTATAAAAAGCACAGGAACTCTCACCAACAATCAATTTGATGCCCTCCAAGTCAAAGAAGGGGAAATACCAGATCTAGAATCACAGAACAAGGAAGATAGAATAGAAGGAATTAGGACTCAATCACTGGTTGCCATCTCCCCAATAGTGGTAGAAGAGGCATCTGAAAAGGCTTCTAATAGATCGACCTCCCCTAGTGGGAACTAGGCAGAGATGGTGGCAACAAATGAAGAGAAAATGGGGAAGGCTTATGAAAGATCGCCATCCCCTGGGGGAACACGAGAAAAGCAAGATCAACCCAAAGCTGGCATCTCCAAGTCAATCATCATCTCAAGAAACCCAGGAAACAACAAGGCTAGGGCCATCCCAAGCCACAAGAGGAAGAAAATCTCAAAAGCAACAATGAGAGCAAGAGGCAGAAAGAGAAATAGAACTAGGAAGGCAACTCAGCATAGAAGATACCAGACTGCTTCAGAATGTCAAAGCTTCTAGAGCCAGAGACTACATACCCCGAGCAAGGTCTCATGCAGCCAAGAAATAATGAAACTAGTCTCTTGGAACGGCAGAGGCCTGGGAGGATCAATCAAAGTAGAAGCGTTGAAAAACATTATAAATACTGAGAAACCAAGCATTTTTCTCATCCAAGAGACAAAGATTCCAGAATATGAGGTTATGAACAGGTCAACTCTCTTCTGGAAATACAGCATTGGGAAGGCCATTAGTTCTAGAGGCGCTTTAGGTGGAATAACAACATTCAGCAGAGCAAACAAATTCGACATAAAATCAACAAAAGAAAACATACACTGGCTATTAGTAGAAGTGCAAAATAAAAGCAACCTGGAAAGGATTTACTTTGCAATGTGTACGGGCCTACCCATTACAGAGAAAAAATGGACTTTTGGGACTCTTTACTCTCTCTAAAGATAGATTTGTAGGGGGAAGATGTTATCATAGCTGGAGACTTCAGCACAATAAAATCAATCCTAGTAAAAAGATGAGGCTCTATCATCAGAGATCCTTCCAGTGAAAAGCTAGAAGATCTGATGGTAGAACTTGATCTACTGGATCCTATGCCCAAAAATCAGAAATACACATGGAGCAACAAGCGAACTGGACTAGGACACATCGCTACAAGGTTAGATCGGTTTCTGGTAAGTACAGCCTTCATTCAGAAATATTTTCTTCCTTCTACACATATTATTTCTTCAGCTACTTCTAATCATAAGCCCATCTCCCTTTCCTTCTCCTTACCTTCAAACCGGGACCTATTCCCTTCAGGTTCAACCCCCTTTGGCTGAACAATACCAAAACTCTAGACCTAATTCAATCCGCTTGGAAATCTTCTTTTTTTGGCTCCCCCAACTTCGTTTGGGAATCAAAGCTTAGGGTTGTTCGCTCTTCCCTGAAATACTAGGAAGCTACCTCCTACTCAGAACCTACCATTGTTAAAACAAACCTCCAATTGGGTTTGGATGCTCTCCATTCTAAAATGGTGGAAGAAGAGATCACTCCTAGAATCTTAGCTCAAGAAAAGGCCCTAAATTGTGATATTCTAGAAGCAGCCAGACATGAAGAAGAGTATCTGAGAATTAAATCTAGACAACTTTGGTTAAAAGAAGGAGACAAAAACACAAATTATTTCCATAAACAAACCAAAATCAGATTGATCTTCAACCTCATAAATGAATTGAAAGACAACAATAACCAAATTATCTCCGGGCAAGACAATATCAAGAAGCAGGCAATGCATCACTTCAATCAACTGTATTCTGATAGTGGCGAGATGGATTCTCTATCCCAAGTGAACTTGCTATCAGTCATTCATCCCAATATTTCTGAAGAAAAAAACAAGGAGCTAGAAAAACCAATCACAGAAAATGATAGTATTGAAGCAATCTGGACCCTTCATCTAGACAAGTCCCCAGGACTTGACAGGTTCACGATCAACTTCTATCGAGCTGCTTGGAACATCATCAAAGAAGATCTTAAAAAAATGCTAAACTGGACCAGGAAAAAAAATAAAATCGGAGGAGCCACAAATTCCACCTTCCTGGATTTGATTCCAAAAGAAAAAAATCCTCTTTCAATTGAAAGGTTCCGTCCCATTTCCTTATGCAACACCTCCTACAAAATTCTTACCAAAATCCTGGCAACAAGAATGAAAAAAATCATGGCAAATATTATCTCAGAAACTCAAGGAGGTTTCATCACTAGCAGGCAAATCATGGATAATATAATCATTGTCCAAGAGGCCATTCACTCCATCTTAGAACACAAACAACAAGGTATGGCCATTAAGCTAGACAGGGCAAACGCCCTTGACAGGGTCAATCACTTCTTTCATTTTGAGATCCTGCAGAAAATGGGATTTTCCAAAAACTTTTGCAGATGGATCAAAGCCTGCATAAGCATCCCATGGATCATGCCTTTTGTAAACGACAGGCCTACTGGTTTCTTTCAAGCCTCTCGAGGACTCCACCAAGGCTGCCCACTTTCCCCACTATTATATCTCATTGTAGCCGAGTCTTTAAGCAAGAAGCTTCAGGCCATGCAAAACAATGGAAATTTCAAAGGTCTTAAAATCGCTAGAGGGGAAAAAATGCAAATCATTCACAATATGCAGATCACACTATTCTTTAGGTGGAGCCTCCGTCATAATTGCTGAAAGATTCAGAGAAGTCATCTATACTTTTCTCAAAGCATCAAATGGGAAAGTGAATGTAGATAAAACCAAAATCTATGGTTGGAATTGTCCTGCCAGAACGATGGCCAGGATTGCCAAGATGCTAAGATATGAAGGATGCATAGATTGGAACTCATTCAGATATTTAGGAGTCCCGATACACAAAGGAAAAAAGAAAAAATCAGACTAGAAAGAACTAGTAGAAAAAATAAAAAACAAAATCCAATCTCTGGGAGCAATTTGGCTCAACTCGGCTGGGAAATTGATCCTCTTAAACCTTGTCCGGACAACTTTCCTGATTTTTATTTGCTCCATATCATTAGCTCCCAAATCGATTGTACAGGAGATTGAGAAAGAGCTAAAACGCTTTCTCTGACAGGGTGGAAAACAAAATGGAAACAAGAAGCTACATCTGGTCAATTGGGAGACAGTCTGCAAGCAGAAAGACACAGGAGGAGCGTGAATAAAAGATTTGGCAACTATGAACTTAGCGTTGGGAGCCAAAATCATTTGGAACTTGATCTCAAGACGCAGAGCTTGGTGGAAGGAGGCGTTGAGGAAGAAATGCCTTACATGAACTAGAGATAGATGCCTAGAGGTGATTCCAACTCACCACAATGCATCTTCAATTTGGAAATTGTGCCAAAACACATTTTTTATCATCCAGGATGATCTACGTTGGTCAGCAGGCAATGGAAAAAGAATTAGAATTTGGTAGGACAACGTTGGCAACATCCAGCAGAGTGACAACCTCATGGTTCTCAAGCGATGGATGAGTTACCAAAACTTGTCAACAATCAGTGACATCTCGAATTGGCATAGCAGTGATAGATGGACTCGATGGAGACGTCTGGAAATGCCAGATCGGCTGGAGGAAGACTATACTTTACTGCAAACGCTCCTCCAAGGATCGTTGCTGATCCACATCAACTTTCCAGACTACAGATGTCGGGGAAAGTCCGAAGTCTACACCGTGAAGGTTGGATACAATTCAGTTCATAATAACAGCAGGAAAGAAGGCATCTAGAAAAATGTTTGGTACAGTGATGGGCTGCCTAAAATAAATGTGTGGTGCACTAATGGGACATGTAATGCATAAAAATACAATTTTAAAACAAACTAAATAATTTGTTTCTTTGGGTTCGAATATAGATAGAATATAGATAAAATAAAATAAAAAGACTTTAAAAATTAATCAGAATTCTGCAATGTTTTAAGCAAATTTAAATAATGTTATACGAAATCTTAAGTTTTTTACGAGATTGCTAAAAAAAATACTGGTGAAGTGGTGAAATCTTCTAATGTTTAACCCTACATTTAAAAAAATGGAAAGTTGTTTTTTAATAATTATAAAAAAAATGATGGCAACTAAGGTTCATGACGTTGATGAAATAAGAATTTTGTTATTTTTTTTAGTTAAGTGGGTCATTAGAGTATATCTCTTTGGAGTATATCTCTTTGTTAATTGATAGGTACTCTTTTCCATAAGTAATGAAGGCTTATTATTAAAGTCTTTAAAAATATTATTAAAATTAATACAATAATAATGATGTTTATGTTTCCTTAAATTTAATATGACTTATTTAACAAATAAAATAAATAATACTAAATATTATTTAAAATGTCACTTTTATAATATAATAATGATAATGATTGATTTCAAGGAGACCAACTTTAGATCATGGGACATAAGAATAGTGATAAAGAATTAATTAATTTAAATTTTTATAATTTTTTTGGTTTCCATCACTTAATCTTATGAATTCATCCATGAAATTAAGCTTTCATGATGATGATAGAAATAGTGAAAATGAAATTACCAATATCGTTTTTATAAAGGTAAAGAAAAAGGAATTATGATTTGTATAAGTTTAATCTAACTATTTTCATTTAAAAAAAATTGACTAAATTCTTTTTATTTTTAATAACATTAATTAATGAAATTTTTTTTTAATTTTTTTTAATGATTACTTCCATTTGAAATCTTTCACTCATTTTTTTGTTATTTCTTCACTATTATTTTAAGTGTCTACATTAAATTTTGGGAAAGTTTCAAAGTTTATACACATTTAAATTTAAGGGCAACATTATGTTTTTATTTACTATTTTTTTTTTTTAACTATGGGAATCGGTAACTAGGCGGTTCTGGTACTCGCGTGACACGGGGTCCATCTTCGTTGGCTACCACTATAACCCTAGGTGCGTTCACACAGCCGGCAAGCATGGGACACAGATAAGTTGAGGTGAGATTTGAACTTGAGACCTCCTTTACAACATTCCTTCATTTACACGGCACTTTCCAATCAGTCTACACCCCTGTGGGTTGTTCTTATCTACTATTTAGTTGAATATTGCTCTAGTTTTTTATACTAATGTTTAGACTGTTTTTATAATAATTTTTGTAAATTTAACTATTGGAAGTGGCCACTTACTTTTATTTTTTTAGAGACTAGTTTTCTTTAATATCTCTTAAGATCTATATGTATACAAAAAAGTGTTATCTTTAATTCATATTAATAAAAATATTAACAAATAAGTTTTTTCTTTGTAAAAAAAAATCTAGAAAAGCCTCCACAACAAAACAACCTGTGTGTTGAGGAAGACCTCACTTTTGCCCCTTCTATCATGCATTTCATATTAAAGAAAATAAAACCTTGTGATTTCTCTATTAACATTTGATTCATTGTTAAGTGGCGTCATTAGGTCATAGAAGAAGAACATTATAAAGTCTTGATAGACATTCTTTCCTACCTCTTGATAAGTAGATAGAAGAACATTATAAAGTCTTAATAAAACATTATTAAAACTAATAGGATGGTGATAATGTTTATTGGCCCTTAAGATTAATAAAAATTATTTAACATATAAAGTGATAAGTAGATGGATAAACATTATAAAGTCTTAATAGAACATTATTAAAATTAATATGATGGTGATAATGTTTATTGTCCCCTAAGATCAATAAAACTTATTTAACATATAAAGTGAGAAATACTAAATTTTATTTAGAACGACATGTCAATGATGATGATTAACATTCACTAAACCACGTTTAATTTATGGGACCTTAAGAAAATTGATAAGGAATACATGGATTTGAGCTTTTGTAATTCTCTTTGGTTTTCATGACTTAGCATTATGAATATCAGAGGTGTTATAGATATAGTGAAATTGAGATTTAATGGTGATAAGGATGAGCATGATGGAAATCTAAGTACTTTGATTATTGTGGTTTTCATAAGGATGGGGAAAAAAGGACGAACATTTGTTAGGGGAAGACCCCACTTTTTCCTCTTCTGTCATGCATTTCCAATGTATGATGTGGCCATTTACAAGGTTGATGGAAGCAGAGCCTTGTTATTTCCCTATAAATATTTGATTCCTTGTTAAGTGGGCCTACACTCTTTCCTCTTCTATCATGCATTTTTGTATGATGTGTCTATTTACGAGGTAGATGGAAGCAAAGCCTTGTTATTTTCCTCTAAAGATTTGATTCCTTCTTAATTGGGCCCATTACTAGGTCATATGTCATTAATTGATGGACATCATTTCCCACCTTTTGATAAGTAGTGGATGTGCAATATTCAAGTCTTAAAAAAAACATTATTAGAATTAATATGATGGTGATGATATTTACTATCAGCTAAGATCAATAAGACATATTTAACAAATAAAGTGAGTAATAGTAAATATTATTTAGAACGTCATTTCTATGACAAAGATGATGACGATTAACATCCACTAAACCAACTTTGGTTTATGGGACCTTAAGAAAATTGATAAGGAATTAGTTGAGTTGAGCTTTCCTAATTCTCTTTGGTTTTCATGACTTAACATTATGAAATTAGAGGTGTTACAAATATTGTGAAATTGATATTTAACGATGATGATAATGAATATTGTTAAGCCCTATATTGTAACATTACATTTATATTGTTATATTAGTATTGTCTTTATTGGTTGGCTAGGACCTTAATTGTAATTGTATGGTTGGCTAGAATTGTTATTGTACCCTATGTCTCTTATATATATATATGAAGGAGACCTAGCTTTAGGATCATCTCAATACGTCTTATGTATATGATACATTGTAAAAGGATGTTGCCCCCTCGAAGAGGATTCTTATTCATCTATCTTCTCATTGTTAAGGTGTTGGATTACTCTGTCTTTCTTATTTTATTCTTTTTTGGGAATTTGATGCATAACATTTTCCATCATAAGTGCTTGGGCACTTCTAAAATGAGTCATCTTGTAATTTTTTTTATAACTTTTTTTGGGAGACATTTCAAATGAAACTTAGAGGGGGCTCATAAAACATATAAAACAATCTATGGCAGGAATTTTAGGTCTTTATTCATTACATATTTGGAGTTATACCTTGTAAAATTTAGGGTTTTGTACTAGTCCAAAAAATTAGTCTCAAACAGGTGCTATGGGTTAAACTAATATATCTAAAGCTTGAAAGATCCAAATGGAGTGAGACTTATTACATCATAAATAAAACATACCATAGTGTTTGAGTATGAATTTCAAAATCAAAGTTAGAAAATTGGACATGTGGCAGGCCACACACTTTCGATCTTCTAAAATACACAAAGATAATAAGGTTTGGAGAAAACACCAAAACACCCTCTTGGAACATCATAATTGTGTGAAATATGTGCATTAAAGATAAGAGATACCAAGCTACTACAAAATGCATTTTCAGAGTCATAGAAGAAGAAATTGCAAAGTTACCTCAATTAGAAGGTCGACCAACAAGACAATCTCCAAAGCAGGGTTTTTAAAGGTATGCTAACTTGAAACTTGCATAACTTTTGATTGGAATATTTGTATTGAGTGATTCAAAAGGTGCAATAAAGAGGAATATATAATAAATTAGGTAAATATCAGTGATTTCTAATGGAAATAATTGGAGTCAAAAAATACTTCTCCCTAAACCTCCTAAAAGCTCAACTGTGAATTATGATGAAAATGAAGAAATGGGTCATCGATTGTCTAATTTGAAGGCCAAATTGAGGGAAGTGAATGATAAGGTAGTGACACACACTTAATTAATAAATCATATAAAAATGGAGTTAAAAAAAGACCGGGAAGATGACCAGTAAAGACAATATCAAAAGGATAGCCAATAAAAAGGATCTTGAAGATATGAAAAGAAAATTTTAAAAGAGATGAGGCATTTATTTCCTCGTAATTCAACTCTTAAAGAAGAGGATAAGGAGAACAAGATGGACTTGTCCTAATCACATACTAAGAAAATTGACAAATAGTTGGAGAATAAGAGGTTCAAGTCCCTAACATTTGAAGATTCATCACATCATCATGGATTCAACTCAGGACCAAAGAACTACTTCATTCTCAAGATTAATATGATAAAGTTTGATGTCAATGATCCAGTATCATGGATATTCTAGATGGAGAAATTTTTCAATCTACACCAAGTGTCAATCTTATAAAATGTAACTATTGCATCCTTATATTTAGAACCTAGTTAATTTATCTAGTACCAATGGATTTGTGACCAAAAAAAGGACTCTATTGTCTCAATTTCTATATTTACGGAATAATTGAAAGCACATTATGGGTATATTAAGAGTAACAATTTATCTATCCAATTGATAAATCTCAAGAAAAAAGGTCTGGCAACAAAGCATGTTGCACAGTTTTAGAAGTAGATTCTTAGAGTGAATAACATTCCTGAGGATAATGTGTTGAATCTCTTTATGGTAAATCTAAAGGAGAGCATTTAACATGAGGTACATCTCTCTGAACCTAAATCATTGGAGAATGGTTTTAGTTTGGAAAGGAAGTTTGAATGTAAAAATATGGCTACTAGAAGGGTTGCTACTAACACCTCTACAGAGGAAAGTGTTTCCTCCCCCAACCACAATCAACCTACAAGGTTGACACCTCATCAATTGGAGGAAAAAAGAGCAAATGGACTATGTTCCAATTGTGATAGAAAGTACAATAAAGGGAATAAGTGCATTGAGAAGAAATTATTCTACATGGATAGAATAAGAAGATGATGATGATCTAGAACTAGAAAGATCTCAAGACTTAGATCTAGAAGATGCTACCCCAACCATATATTGGCATGCATTGGCCAATGTTTGCACTCCTCAAACTCTTAGGATAGAAGGATATATCAAAAAGAAAAAATTAATAGTGTTGATTGATTCTCGCAGTACCCATAAATTCATTAATTGCAAATTATCCAAACTTGTCAATTGCTTTGTATATCCATTACTGGAATTTCAAGTAATGATTGCAAATGGAGGTACCATAAATTGTTTAGGGAAATGCCATAGTATTAAGCTTACTATGGGGGAATATTTATTGGATAATCCAATAATTGCAATCCAATGGGTGATGTTGATTTTGTATTAAGGGTCCAATGGCTATAGTTATTGGGAACAATGGCTCTTAATTTTCATGAATTTTTCATGAGATTCTCTTCAAAAGGAAAGGAAATTAAACTTAGAGGTATTCCAGGGAAACCCGCTATTGTGATAAGCTCTAACAACATGACAAAATTACTAAAAAAGGGACATGGTGGAGTAATTACACATTTGTGCTCACTAGATGTGCAAGCATCTACTCCCTCTATTTAAGTGGATCTCCAACAAGTTATTGACAAACATTCCAAGGTATTTGGAGAAATTCATAAAGGTATTCAACCTACTAGAGATCATGACCATGTTATTCACTTGCAACCGGGTAGTGCACCACGTAACATAAGACCCTACAAGTACCCACATGCACAAAAGAGTGAAACTGAAAATACAGTTCAAGAAATGTTAAGCATCGTTCAACCCAACCAAAGTTATTTCTCCACACCAGTGGTGATGGTTCATAAAAAGGAATATTCATGGCCAATGTGTCCAAACAATAGAGAGATCAATAAGATGATCATAAAAGATAAGTTTCTTATTCTCGTCATTCAGGAATTATTAGATGAATTACTAGGAGCAATTTTCTTTACCAAATTGGATCTTCATTCTGGATATCATCAAGCCAGAATGAGGAATGAAAGAATTCCAAAATCAACCTTCAAAACACATCAAGTTCATTATGAATTTTTTGTGATGCCATTTGGACTTACCAATGCACCTTCCACATTTCAAAGCTTGATGAATTATATTTTTAAACATTTCCTTAGAATATTTGTGTTGGTATTTTTGGTGATGTACTGGTCTATAGAAAATCATGAGAGGAGCATGTACAACATGTTTCCGTGGTCTTAAAACTATTGGAGGAGTGCCAAACATATGTAAATCCTTCTAAGCGTGCCTTTGGGGTTCGAGAAGTGAAATATTTGGGTCATATTGTATCTCACGAAGGCATTAAAGCAGAAACTAGCAAAATTAAGGCTATCATGGAATGGCCAATTCCTAAAACCTTGAAGAATATTAGAGGAGGATTCTTAGGATCAACATGATACTACCACAATTTCATCAAGAATTATGGTCAAATAGTAGCACCTCTAACAAGGTTATTGAAAATTAGGTATTCTCTCAGGCTCAAGAAGCAACCAAATCTTTTCAAAAACTTAAAGTGGTTATGTGTACAACTCCTATATTAGCCACACTTGACCTCACAAAAACCTTTATAGCAGAATGTGATGCCTCGGGGCATGACATTGGTGCAATTTTAATGCAAGAAGGAAGGCCACTTGATTTTGAAAGTTGTTGACTTAAAGTAAAAACTTACTTAAACCAATTTATGAAAAGGAAATGTTTGCCATATTACATGCAATTAAGAAATCATGCCCTTACCTAATAACAAGACACTTTAAGGTAAGAACTGATAATGGAAAACTTAATTTCTTGTTGGAACAAAGATATTCTTAGAAGAGCAACAAAAATGGGTTACAAAGATGTTAGGTTATGACTTTGAAATTATTTACAAAAAATGAAAACAAAATGTGGTGGCAGATGCACTTTCAAGAAATGAATATGACCTTAAGGGTTTACTGTGTGCTATTTCCATTATGAAATATGATTGGGTAGAATAAGTAAGGACACAATGGAAACATGATCAAAAGGCATGCAAGATAATTCAACAACTACAAAAAGACCCTAGTTCACGAGATAAATTTGTGTATAAGAATGATTCAATATGGTACCAATATCGCCTATATTTATGTAAGAATTCTCAACTCAAATAGAAGTTCCTTTTGGAATTGCCCACTTCTCCTATAGGAGCACGTTCAAGATTCTTGAAAATGTACCACATGATCAAGAAGGATTTTTTTGGGGAAGGTCTAAAAAATAATGTCCAAAATTTTATGGAAAAATGTTTGGTTTGCTAACAAAACAAAGGAGAGACAACCAAAACACTAGATCTTCTATAACCGTTAGCCATGCCAAGTCCATTGGGAAGAGGTCTCAATGGATTTTAACATAATTCTACCAAAGTCAGAAGGAAATACATCCATCATGGTAGCAGTGGATCGACTCACAAAGTATGCCCATTTATGCTCTCTTTCTCATGCTTCTAACACAAGTACAATCGCTGCAACATTCATGGAATTAGTTCATAAGCTACATGGAATCCCAAACATTATTGTAATGGATAGAGATCCAATTTCGCTAGCAATTTTTTAAAAGAAATATATTCTTGTTTGGGCACTTAGTTGGCTCATAGCTCTTCTTACCATCCTCAATCTAATGGGAAAACTAAGATTGTGAATAAATGCCTAAAAGGGTATGTTTGTTTCTTTACGTCTAATAAAAAAACATAATGGATCAAGTGGTTGCTCTTATTATAATGGTGGTACAATACATCTTTCCATACTTGATAAAAAATGTCACAATATATTGCAATTTTTGGCTACCATCTTCCTTCCATAACATCATCCTTGAAAGACAGATATAAGGTTCAAGTAGTGGAGGATCACATAAAGTACCAACAACAGGTTCTTTGACTATTGAAAGATAACTTTGCTATAACACAAAATAGGATGAAACAACAAGTAGATCAACATCACAGTGAAAATCCATTTGAAGTGGGAGATTGGGTATTTTTTAGGTTACAACTAAACATATAGATGTCCCTCAAGCAACAAAAGAAGTACAACAAGCCAATTAGCACACAATTAAAATGGTACATATTAGGTGTTGCAAAGGGTTGGAAGTATGGCTTATACATTGTAGTTGCCTCCATCTTCACGTGTACATCTAGTCTTCCATGTGTCTTGCCTAAAAAAGGTAATTGGTGACAAGCTCTCAGTCAAGACTATTTAACTAGAGATAGGTGAAGAAGGAAAATTGGTACTAGAACCTAAAACAATCCTTGACACAAAAGCCAAGTGAAAGAACTTGCCAATAGAAGAGGTGACATGGTAAGATGACTTGGACAACGCTTGTTTTAAAGGGACATATATGTTAAGACGTATATATAATAACATTAATTTCTATTGTTATATTAGTATTGTCTTTATTAGTCGGCTATGACTTTAATTGCAATTGTATGGTCGACTAGAATTGTAATTGTACCCTTTGTCTCCTATATATACCAAGGATACCTAGATTTAGGATTATACCATCTTGTCTTGTGTATTTGCTACATTGTGCAAGTAGGTTCTCCCCTCAAAGAGGATTTCTATTCACCTCTTTTCTTCATTCTTAAGGTGTTGGGTTACTCTCTCTTTCTTATTTTATGCTCTTTTGGAAATTTGGTGCTTAACAAATATGGTGGAAATGAAAGTACCAATAGCATTATGGTTTTCATAAGGGTGAAGGAAAAAAGGATGAACCTTTTTATGGGGGGAGACCCCACTTTTCCCCCTTTTGTCATGCATTTATTGTAGGATATGACCATTTATGAGGTTGATGAAAATGAAACCTTGTTATTATCTATTAAGATCTTATTCCTTGTTAAGTGGGGCCATTTGTCTTTAATGATTGCGCTATTCAAATTTGATTCCTTGTTAAGCGACATCATTAGTTCATATGTGATTAATTAATGCACAACCTTTCCCACCTATTGACAAGTGGTGGATGTTCATTCTTAAAGCCTTAAAAACACATGATTATAACTAATATGATGGTGGTGATGTTTAATGGTCGCCTAAGATCAGTAAGACTTATTCAACAAATAAAGCGAGTAACATCAAATATTATTTAGAATTCCATTTCTATGATAATGATTAACACCACAAACCAAGTTTAATTTACGAAACCTTAAGAAAATTAATAACGAGTTAATAGATTTGAGCTTTCTAATTCTCTCTCTCTTTCATGACTTAGCATTAGATATAGTGGAATTGAAATTTAATGATGATGATGATCAATATAGTGGAGATGAAAATACCAAGGTCATTATGGTTTTCATAAGGGTGAAGAAAAAAGGACAGGTGTTTTGGTGGGGAAACACCCCACTTTTCCCCCTTCTACCATGTGTTTCTTGTATGGTGTGGCCTTTTACGAGGTTAATGGAAGCATTAGGTCATTAGGTCATATGCTATTAATTGATGTACATCGTTTCCTGCCTCTTGATACTGTCAAAATCTCATTATTATTATTTTTAATAAAAACTGTAAAGGAGTATATATTAAACAGGTTGTGCACAACCATTCAGTACAAAAAAACCGCAGCTTATACTTTCTTATAGATCTGAGGAAATAGAAACAAAACTAGGCCATAAAGAAGACCTTAATAAGCCGAAGAGAGTTTTAGTATTTCGAATGATTACAGACGAAGTGTAAATGCGGACAAACTGTTGATTAAGTAAAATACAAAAAAAAAACATTTTCTAAAAGAGGATCATTTTGGGTTGCCTGGTTTCCCCACAGGCTGGGTGATAGATTACTCCACCATGTTCTGGACTGCTTATCCTATATTTTCTTGGGCTTGACTTCCCTGATTCATCTGAACCAAAAGCTAGAGGTCCTCCTGGATACGGTCTATTTTCCCCATGATTTCCTTCAGGTTCATTTCATTGTCATATTTCCTAGCATCATGATTGTTGGTCTGATATGAGACATAGCTGACCTCATCAACAAGTTTTTTGACCTCCTTAGTAGTCTCTCCACTGTCCATAATTCCTATAGCCACAATATCATACAAACGCTGGATATTAACCATCAAGTCTGTGAGCCCTGCATTATCCCTTCCACGGTCCATTTCTAGAGTAGATGGATGACCTTTACAACGACTATGGATGAAACACAAATTAAGACTCGACAGATTTCTGAGAACGGAGCCGAAATATGGAAAGTCTTGAGCTAAGAAGGTTTCTGCTTGCTGCAGAGAGTTTCGTTCCTTTCTAAAATGATGAGATGAGATGCCTAACTTAGCTTCCCCCAAGTGAGAAAAATGACAACCCAGGATGAGAAGATTACCTTCTAAAGAGAACTTCCTGAGGAGGTTTCCTGCGTTCACTATGGAGATGATATTCACTGAGCACAATAGAGGAGGGACTCCAAAGAACGTTGAGTAATAGACGATTCAAGAAACCGTCCTGAGCAAATCCCTCATTTACAGCACGCCTATGCAGAATGGAAGATAAGTCCACCCAAGAAATTACGTGAATGTTATCCTGCTGAGGGAGATTCCCTTCTCCAAAATTAGACGTAGCAACGAGATAGACTTTAGTGGAGAGGGCACTAGCAGGCACAATGAGGAATAAACTACTGAAGGGAGGGAGAAGGTAGATGATACTTCTGGAGGAAGCCATCGTAGGCAGAGGGGGATGGGCTAGAGCGTGCGGACTGCGCAGGAAATTAATCTTGAAGGGAGAGGTAATAAAAGCGAGAGGATGTGTGGGAGAATGGAGAAGGAGTGGAGACCACTTGTCATGATGACAATCAAGGTGGTTGCCACCTAATTTCATGAAAAGAACAAGAGAGAACTTTAGATTAAGTAAAATCAATAAGGGAGAGAGCTTGTAATGCATTTAGTCTAGGTTGTTTATGCGGATATGACCTTGAGGGAGGGAGGCTCCTTGGTTAGCCAAAGTGTCCACTTGAGCATTATTTTCTCTTAGAATGTGGAAGAATTCAATTTTTTCCGGGAGGTGGAGAGTAATTCTGACGTACAACCTTTTGCAATTGACGGAGCTTGTAGAGTAACCGGGATCATTTTGAGGATGATGTGACGTGAATCCCCAAAGACTAGTAGCCTGGAGTTGGCTATTGCATCTAAGAATTCCATGCCCTGCATAAGTGCCATCCACTCAGCTTCATTGTTCGTCTTGTGGCCCAGCCCCCAAGCGAAGGTTTTTGTCGTTAGTCCTCCAGGATTGAATAAGATCCCCCCGCACCTACCTCCCCAGGATTTCCTTTTGAGGCACCATCAAAGAATAGGGCATAATAGTTCTTCTCCTGAATCCATTTCAAAAATTCATCAGGATTTTTTCTTATCTCCCAAGGGAGAGTGCTAGCGGGAGGTTTAGACTGATAGATAGGAGAGTTGGACTAAAGGGATCTCCTCTTAAGAAAGGTGCTGAACCAAATGGAAACTAGGTCGGGAAAATCTTCTGAGTCTGGATAACTGATCCCTTTTGTGACTATCTTTTCTGATATCATGCCAACTGTTTTTGAGACTATTCGATTTGGAAATGCTTTCTCTCCTTTAAAGATTGCTCTATATCTGGCCAACCATATCCGCCAACATAAGTTTTTGGGGATAGTGTTCCATAGTCTCTTGAGTATGGGTTTCTTTCTAAGAGCGCCTGGGAATTTATTGTTCCGGTTAGTTAAGAGCTGATTGAGAGAATCTAGAGGCCTGAAGAGAGTGCCCAATGGGAATAGAATGGACTTCTAGGCTTGTAAAGATACGTTGCATTGAAGGAAGATGTGTAATGCCGACTCAGACTCAAAATTGCATAGAGCACATCTAGAAGGGCCTGCAATCCCTCTTTTCCTGAGTTTTTCTACTGTAAGCAATTTGTTGTGCATTAGTAACCAAATGAAGGAGTTAACCTTAGGGATACAGTTCGATTGCCAAACCTTTTTCCATATGCTTTTGGATGTTGTTGTTGAGTCTGAGGTCAACATCTTAAATCCTTCTTTGACTGTATAATTGTTGTTTTTTCCCCAACCAATGATGTCTTTAGAGGATCTCCTGATCGGTGCCATACCATGCAGAAGCGTGAACAAGAATTCCTCAGCAATCTTCAAGTGCTCAGGAGGGTGAATTATTTTCCATCCTTTCCACTTACCATTTTGATCCCATGAAGAGAGATCGAAGAGAGGCGTTATACCATTATCGCAGGCCCATTTGGATAGCTCTTCTAGTTCTAGAAACAAAGATAGCAGGGGGAGCCCCAAGATCTTATTTTCCCATATTTTACTATTTTTTTCCATTATCTAGAATCCAATAGGAATTATACTGGATCAGGTTGAGAGAGGCTTTGCACAAGAGTCGGAGAGAGGTGCCCTTCCCATCTCAAGTGATGTTTAGGATTTTGGATCTAGGCTTCTTAATATATTTTTTCCTTATAACTTCTCTCCACCAGTATTTTCTACCAGTTTCCAATATCCAAACCATTTTTGCGCCTAGAGCTTTGTTCATTTT
Source organism: Pseudotsuga menziesii (assembly GCA_001517045.1). NCBI lineage: Eukaryota > Viridiplantae > Streptophyta > Pinopsida > Pinales > Pinaceae > Pseudotsuga > Pseudotsuga menziesii. Next base: position 176,294 of record LPNX010744277.1, read on the forward strand.
CTCCAGGTCTCTAATGCCCAATCCTCCTTTGTGTTTTGGGGCCTTGACGATGGACCAATTAACCAGGTGAAACTTTTTGTTCTGCACCTTTCTTCCCCGCCAAAGAAATTTCCCGATTTCCATGCTAATGTTGTTCATGACTATCTTGGGGGCCAAAATCATCGAGCTGGTGTAAATGGGATACAAGGAATAATTGATTGAATGAGGGTTACTTTTTCAGCCAAATTTAGCCACCTGGATCCCATCAAATGGATCATGTTTTTGATATTTTGGATGACTGGTGCCCACATGAATGAAGCAAAGGTCTTTTTAGTTATGGGGATACCCAGATAGATGAAGTAAGTCCAGTCGAAGTTAAAGTGTATGTGGAGAATTTGGGAGATGTCTCTAAGAGTGACCACATTGTTGTTCCAACCATAGAGCTGACATTTATCTAGATTTGCAGCGCTACTTGAGGAGCGAAGAAAAAGGTCAAAGGACCTAAGAAAATTCCTAGCAATTTGAGGGGAAGCACTGCCTAGGAGGATAGTATCATCGGCAAAGAGAGCATGATTGATTGGTTGGACTCCAGCTTTAAAGGACAGGATTGGAAGGTGTCCTTCTTCGAGAAGCCTATTTAATCTTCTGCTCAGAGAGTCATCCACAAGGATGCAGAGGAAGGGAGAGAGAGGGCAGTCTTGCTGAATCCCTCTCTTGGATTTGAAGAAATCTGTGGGTCTCCCATTGATTAGAGGTGCTATCCATGGGCAATTTGTGTAGGCTTGAATTTGTTTAATGAAGATGGGAGGGAAGCCAAACTTTTCCAATACCAATAGAATGAAGTCATGCCTTATGTGATCAAAGGCATTGTCTAAATCAAGGTTTATGGCCATACACACTTCACCCTTTTTTATGCTAGAATGAACAGCTTCTTAAACCAGGAGGATGTTATCACTAATGTGGCGGCTTGAGATGAAGCCTCCTTGATTGGGAGAGATCAGGGAAGGGATGATTGTCTTAAGTCTGAGGGATACTTTGGTGAAGATTTTATGCGAAGCGTTACATAGAGAGATTGGCCTGAATATTTTGATAGAGGAGGGGTTGGGTTCTTTTGGAATCAGAGCAAGGAAAGTGGAGTTTGTGGCTCCTCCCATTTTCCCTTTAGACATCCAGGATATTAGACGCAGCAGGTCCTTCTTTATTAATGGCCAGAACATCCTGTAGAAATGGATACGGAATCCATCCGGCCCAGGGGATTTATCGGGGTGAAGGGTCCAAATGGCCTTCTTGATTTCTTCTTCTGAAATAGGGGATTCAAGGATTTGGCAATCCTCGGGACTGACCAGGGAGGGGATATCTCTAATCATTTCCTCCATATTCTCTTGTGAAACATTCTCTTCATTATTATAAAGACTTTCAAAGAAACTTCTTACCTCAGAGCTGATGGCCACCTGCCCTGTTATAGTTGTGTCATATTCCTTCTTCAGCTCCCTTATGGTGTTCCTTCTCTGTCACTCTATGCATTGGTTTTGAAAGAATTTTATGTTTTGGTCGCCCCCCTTGAGCTTCAGGAATCTGGACCGCAGCCTCCAACTTTCTTCTTCTTGTCTGAGGATGGATTGCAATATTTTTTCCAGCTCAATTTCCCGAAGTGGGAACTCTTTGGTTACCTCTATTTTTTCCATATTCTCTTGTAGAGTTTCCATCTCCTTGATAATTTCATTTTTCTTAAGAGAGGGCTCCTGATAATGTTGGGTGGCCCATTTCTTGATATTAATCTTTACTAGTTTGATATTTTGCTCCTAAATGAAGGTTGCCGAACCAGGGATGAAGCAGTGCCATGCTTTTCTTATAATATCCCGAACCCCCTCCGATTCCAACCAAAGATGATTAAACATAAAGGGGAGGGGCCCTAGATTCTCAATGGAGGGAAAGAAAAGACATAAAGCTTTATGGTCTGAAACTGTCGAGCAAAGAAGCTTGGACTCGGGGAAGGGAAGATTCTTGAGAAGATGGGTGCTGACCAGCACTCTATCCAATTTAGCAGTAATGTGTCTCAGTCCTATTCTCTTATCGCTCTAGGTGAAGGTCCCATTTTTTGGCTTGATATCTGTTAATCCCCAAAGCGTGGCCAAGTCCTCCAGCCTTTCCCCAAAAGGATCCCTTACTTTGAATCCACCTCTGCGTTCAACAGTCGAGATGGTAACATTAAAGTCACCAGCTATGAAGCAGGGGATGTGTTTTTTCCCTTAGCATTAATCCTCCAAGGAGGTCCAAAAATTTTCCTTATGGGCTTGAACTGTAGGTCCATAAATGTTCCCGACCCAAAAAACTTCCTTGTTTTCCTTATTTTCTAGCTTCACAAATAGCCAGTTTTTGTTTTCAATGGCTGATTGGAAAGAAAACTTCTCGTTATCCCACCAAGTGAGAAGGCCTATAGAGGCTCCACTCACACTGATAGCTATCCCATCTCCTTTGTCCCATAATTTTTTCATAGTTAAAAGACTGTCATCCGCAGTATTTTTAGTCTCCTGGATGAGGAGGATGGAATTGGCTTCCATTAATTTTATTCTTTTGATCACTTCTGTTTTTTGTGAATCTCCTAATCCTCTACAGTTCCAGGAGACCAGTTTCACTATTTCTTATGTTGATGGAGCGTCCTTTCCCTTTCCTTTTTTTCTTCTTTGGCGTTAAGAAGATATTTGCTTGCCTGCGTTTTTTTTATTGGAAAATCGAGGTTGGATTGTTTCCTTGCCGCTTTGTCTCTTCCGGCTTCCTACTCCCTTATTGTCTTATTTGATTGTCTCCCCTTTTTGGACTGGGGTTCCTGCTCTTCATTGGAGTTTTTTGAGGTTTCTTTTGAGCTTTCTTTAGCCCTTGACTGAGTAACCGATCCTTCTGAGTTAGCTGCTGCTTCAGCTCTGGCGACTGGATGAGGAAGGTCCTTAGCCCTGGGATTCATTTGCTTTGGTGAGGGTGCTTCTACTGGAATCTCTTGCTCCTGAGGAGTGACCTCCTCCTCATTCTCTTCTGGGTTCTCTGCTTCTAGGTATTCATTAGCGAGTGCTTCGTACTTATTTTTGGTTGCATTCTTTACAAGGACATGAGGTTGTGGCGTCGAGGACGATTTGGCACTCTTTTTTCTGCTTGCCACGTTCCAACCTTCTTCATGGTTGTCTTCTGAGTTGGGTTTCTATGGTTTTTTTTGGAAAGACTTCGAAAAATGTCCATATTCATGGTAGTATTTGCACTTGAAGGGGATTTTCTCGTAGTCTACTGTCTGAAGATGGTTCCATCCATTGATGGAAAGATTGATGGATTTGGGGAGCCCTTTCTCCAAATCGACCTCAACACAGATTCTAGCACATGAGAACATAGGGGCTTTTGGTTCCGATTTGTCAATATATTTGCCCAGGGTATTCCCTGTTGCTCGAAAATCCTCATCATTCCAGCAGTGGAGGGGGAGGTGGGGGAGATTAACCCAAACCGGAACCACCTTAGGGATATATTTTTCAGGGTCGAAAGAAAGATCCCATTTGTTGAGATACATTCCTCTTGGGCCCATGAAATATGGTCCATTTCGAATTATGAGATCCCGGCCTTCTTTTTTCTCAAAGATGAAGACAAATATCCTTTTTCCATAGAAAATTTGCTGCACTTCTCCTTGAATGAGAAGTCTCCAATTTTTGTTGAGCCAAACTTCCACAGATCTGGGTGAGGGCCAAAGGCCTGTGAATAGTCCAATCAGACCTTTCTCTGATAACAAAACTGCTTTCCGCTTTGATGCTGCTAAAGAAAGCTTGACCTCCGGGATTTCAGAACGTTTAACAAAATGAGAAGGGGGAGGGACATTGGTCGAGGGGGCGTGAGATGCAAATATGCGCATAAACCATTTATCGAAGCCACCAGGGTTAGGATCGGGAGGGTCCATGGCCAAAGGAGGGCCAAGGAGGCCTGTTGTAGCCATCGAGAACAAACCCTACCAGCCACTAAACCCTACAGAGCACTTGACAAAACTTTTCTTTCTAGAATCATAATCAGAAGCTCATTATCAAAGTCTAAACAATCATTATTAAAACTAATATCATTGTGATGATGTTTACCATCCCTAATATTAATAAAACCTATTTAAAAATTAAAGCAAGTCATAGTAAATATTATTTATAATGCCATTTTTTCTATGGAAAAAAATAAAAACTAAAAGACATAATTTAAAAAAATAAGCTCATACAAAATATTTTAAAACAATGTCCAAAGAATAGATAACCCATAAATCCTTGAAACAACATTTGATAACATAAATAGTCCATAAATGAGAAAATAGTAAGATAACATCCACCACCCAAAACCTCTATAAAAGCTTTCATAAAAAGTTCAATATAAAGGTTAAAACTAACCCTTAAAGATAAATAAAAAGAACTTGCATATTATATGTCTTACCTACCATATTTAAATAACCATCATATATATATATACATTTTAAAGCTACACATCCTTTTTTATGCACCCCTTTGTGGATTGATGTAAATGGAGCGAGCTCTTTTGATAGAAGCTCTGCATTTCTGTGTCCTCGATTTGTATGACTGATAGGGACAGGTTACAATTGTATGTCTTCTTGATGCCTTGGGTTCTTTAGACTTCTAATGTATGGTCCGTGACCCCTCCCCATTGCCTGCTCAAGAGTGCTTGAGACATGTTACTGGATACTAGCTGTAATAGATTACATTCTTGTTTTTGATTGATTGTAATCCTATTGATAGGGGAAGCATGTCAGATGCCCTTTGATTCACTTATTGAATAACAAGGTTAGGCTTTTTTCCTTCTGAAAAACAAGTCTTGGTACATTGATTAGGGCTTGTTAACCTATATATTGAAAAGCTCCAAGATCGCAAGCATTTTTTAAACTAAAATAAAAAGGAAAGGACATGGATGATCTATTTTAATGTATTTAAAATAAGAATTATAAATCAATTAAAATAGATTTATTTTCAATCTCTTGATAAGTGATGGATTAAAAAGAAAACTAAAATAACTATCCTTAAAATTAATGTAAAAAATAAAACAACATATTATTTATTTACTTACCATTTTAAATAATAATTATAAATAAACTAACATATATTCATCTTAAAACAACTCATTCTCAATATCTTATAAATTAATTATATAAAAAACCAATATCAAATTATATATTAAAAATTTATGAAATGGTGTTACAAATTTTACTTTCAAAGTCCAAATCTAAAATGAAAGAGACCAATATGGAAGCAAAAACATGACATAATTTTTTTTTCCAATATCTTAAAAAAACTAATAAGTCTTCTAATTTGCCATCATCTCAAAGTGAGATAATTAAAGATATATTGAAAATTAAGAACTAGGAATAACCTTAATTTTTTTTACAATAAAATAGATACACTACTCAATTGATAGAAAAAATTCCTTCATTCCTCATATGCTTCACATAATTTTTTTTTTTACAACAAACGCCCTATATTAAAAAAAACTTATCATGTAACACTTAAAAATCCAAAACTCCAACTCATTCAACCTATCTGCTATGATATTTCTTTAATGAAATTGCACATTCAACATATCTAACATGATACCTCTTTAATGAAATTGCACATGCTAGATATTGAAAATATAAAGGGTAGATCTAATAAATGATAGATACTGAAATGTAAAGGCTAAATGCAATTTTTATTAAAGAAATATAGGTTGTTTCTTTCTCATAAAAAGAAACCAATATTGTTATTCCAAGATTTTCAAATTCCAAGATTCCGTGGTTCATCAAATTGAAGCTCAAGAGTAGTTTTCTTCTTGAAGTTATTTAACACTAATACAAATTTTGTTAGGAAGGAAAAACGAAATATGATTGAAGGTGGAACTCTTTATTTATGAAGATTTTTTATAATTTTTTTATTTTTTATTTTTATTTTTATTTTATTTTTTTTAAATTTAAAAGAATTGGTAATAGATTGGTATTATTTGAATAATATTTAAGTATAAATTTGGTGAGTTATTATTCTTGAATAGTATTTCTAGATTTCAGTGTAAATAATATTTCAGTTATTAGTTATTAAATTTTTGTTAATAATCTTGTTATCTAACTGAAGATAATGGTTTTGATTTCATTTATATGTAATACTCTTTTACAAAGTAATACATTGATTGTTGAGGTTCTTCACGGCCTGTGTCAGTGGTATCGAACCAAGGCAGCGAATCATTGGTGAGAAAGACTTGGTGAGAGAGATGGAGCCCATCAAGGAGGAACCAGCAAAGGAGCTATCACCAAGAAAGGAGAGTTGCTTAGTAAAGATTGTGGAAGAAAGATTCCACATAAGGGGAGACTGCACGCAAATTGTTTCGGTGATTGTTTAGAAGAATTGTTTTCTCATCTTTTAAGAAAGAAAAATAGGAAGAGAGCCGCCATTTATATTTGTGTGTAATGGTTTCTTTAAAGTAATTAAAAGAAAATGAAAGATTTTAAATAGCCATTTATATTTGAGTGCAAGGTTTTTTAAATTGAATTATTAAACCTTTGGGAAATCTTTTTAGAAGTTAAAAAGATTTTAAAGAACATAGGGTGAGAAGAAAAGAAAATTATCATGAATGGTTTCTTAAAGTTAAGAATACCCTATTTTTTAATGACATGTGGAATGGAATTTGTGAAAATGAGAATTTCGAAGATAAGAAAGATGGATATGCAATAGATGAAGTGGATGAAAGTGCACTAGTACCACCTACTAATACCAAAGAGTTAGCATTATGGAAAAGCAAGGACAAGAAGGCTTATGCCTTATAGTGAAGTAAGTAGACATTTAGTTTCTAGCAAAAGTGCTTGGGAAGCATTAAAGAAACTAAAAGATTTGTATGGTTCACATTCTGAGCTTGAAATCATACAATTGTTAATGAAGTTATTTAACTTAGAGTTAAAAGATAATGATCCAATGAAACTTGCTTATGAAATTAGAGTTATTTTCCATGATATTGATGCAATTGGTGTAAAAGTTGACATTCAACTTACTGCATTTATTAAAGCTCTTTATCCTACCTATACTCATTATTTAGAATCACTTCAAGCTAGTGGCCAAATGAAAGTTATGACCTTTGAAACACTTTTGTGAAAACTGCAGAAAGAGATAAAGCATTTGGGAAGGAGTCGTCTAAACTCAATGAAGAAATTTTGTGTCTTGCACAAAAATGACACAAATCAAAAGAAGAATTTGCAAAGGATGAAAATAGAAGCAGAGGTTGAGGTAGAGGACAAAAAGGAAATTATAGAGGAAGGGGGGGGGAGATTTAATCAAGGAGAGAAACAATGTTATAGATGTGGAAAAACTGGTCATACTGCCAGTTATTGTAGAACTTCATGGGAGAAAATTATTAACAAGAAAGAGCAAATACAAGATAAAGGAAATGATAAAGGTAACCCTCCTAAATATGCACATTATGTTGTTGCACATTGTAATCTAGGAATTGAAGAAGCTTTTAGTACTTCGTTTTCTTGGAATGACATTTGGTTATTAGATACTGGAGCCACATGCCATATGACATTTAGAAAATACTTCTTTGAGACATTTAGTGATCAAATTGATGGGGTAGTACATTTGGCAGATAAGTCTCAGTTAAAACCCCCAAGAATTGGTTTTGTTAAACTGACATTATCAAGACTTGTTGATTATATACTTTCTGATGTTCTTTATGTTCCACAATTGAAGAGAAATCTAATATCTCTTGTGCAAATTAGACAACAAGATCACTCAATACATATGTTTGATGGTATCATTGAGATTAGAAGATCTTATCATAATGTGATTATAATGACTAGAGTGGAAGATAACAAACTTTTAAAGTTGAATGGTACATCATCCAATTCACAGAATTCTGCAAAATTGGCTCAGCATAATAGTAATTTATCTACCAGTTTCTTATGACATGCTAGATTTGGTCATATTAATTATGATAGTCTCATAATTATGGAAGAGAGAGGAGTTCAAGGGCTTCCTACTATTCTAAGACAACTTTCCCCATGTGATGCTTGTATTTTAGGCAAGCATAGTAAACAACATTTTCATGATTCTATGTTTCAATCTTCAAGAAAGCTTGGTCTTATTCACTCAGATTTATGTGGGCCCATGCATGTTCCATTAGCAAATGGTAACAAGTATATAATGACTTTCATTGATGAATTTACAAGGATGTACTGGGATTATTTATTAAAAGAAAATCTCAAGCTTTTGATACATTCAGAAATTTTCATTTATGGATTAAAAATGAAGCTCAATATTGGAACCCTTCGAACTGCTAATGATGGTGAATATACATCTCAAGATTTTGAAAAATATTTGCAGGAGAATGGTATTAAACATCAAACATCTGTTCCTTATAATCCACAACAAAATGGTGTGGCAGAACGTATGAATAGGACACTGTTGAATATGGTAAGATCAATGATGTTTTTTAAGAATGTTAAGTTAATGTTTTGGGGAGAAGCAGTTCTCTGTGATGTCTACATTAAGATTAGATGTCCTTCTTCTGTACTACAAAACAAAACACGTTATGAAATGTGGCATGGCCATCTTCCAGCTATCAAGCATTTTAGAATTTTTGGTTTCACGTGTTATGCTTTGATTCCTGAGCAACAAAGACATAAATTGGGAGCAAGAAGTCGAAAGTGTATTTTTTGGGATAACCTAATACTTCTAAAGCTTATAGATTGTATGATGAAGATAACATGAAGTTTATTGTTTCTAGAGATGTTGTATTTCTTGAATTTGAGAAAGATGCACTCACTATTGATAAACAACTTACTTAGCTTGATAGATTTCATTCGAAAAAAATCTATCATGAAATGGATAATGAACTTCCAAATTTTGAAGGGGGGATTCATGTTCTAAGTCAATTTTTGAAATTTCCTTCTATAGCAACAAGTTCTTCTAATGCACAAGTTGATGATTCTAATGCACAAGTTGATGAAATAGAGGGTGATATAGTTGATAATATTGTTAATGGAATGGATAAATTAAGTCTCATAGATAATGCAGAACCTGCTCTTAAAGAAGAAACAAAGAAAATACCACACCAACAAGTTCGTAGATCAATACATACTAAGATATTCCCAAAAAGGTATGATGATTTTGTCACATTAGATTGTGAATTAAACTTGTATGCTTTTGATGAACCTACATCTTTTCAAGAAGCAGTAACTAGTGATGTATGGAAAAGTGCAATGCAAAGAGAGTATGGTGCTCTCATAAAAAATGGAACTTGGAGGTTGGTGGACCCTCCAATTGGAACCAAATCGATTGGATGCAAGTGGATATATAAGAATAAGTAGAAAGCATATGGATCGCTTGATAAACACAAAGAAAGACTTGTAGCAAAAAGGTATGCACAAAAAGAAGGTGTTGATTACATAGAAACATTTTCTCCTATAGCTAAATGGGGCACTATTTGAACTTTGTTTTCATTAGCGACACAAAAAGGATGGAAAATACATCATATGGATGTTAAAACTGCCTTCTTGAATGGAGACTTGAAAGAAGATGTTTATATGGATTAACCTAAAGTCTTTGCTATCAAAGGTCTAGAACAAAAGGTATGCAAATTGGTCAAATATTTATATGGTTTGAAGCAAGCACCCCGAGCATGGTATGAAACGTTAATTGAACATCTTCTCAAATTGAATTATAAGCATTTCAATCTAGATGATGCAACTTTATTTGTCAAGAATGTTGGAAGATCAGTTGTATATCTAGTTGTCTATGTGGATGATTTGCTTATCACAAGAAATAATGATGATTATATAGCCTCTATTAAAAGAGAGTTGAAAAAGGTTTTTGATATGACAAATTTGAGATTATTACATTATTATTTAGGGATTGAAGTAAATAAAAAACCAAAGCACATTTTCATTTCTCAGAAAAAATATGTTGGAGAGTTATTAAACAAATTTGGTATGCAGGATTGTAATCCCGTTTCTACACCAATGGAGCAAAATCTAAAGCTTACTTCAAATGAAGGTAGCACATTTGAAGATCCAACAAAGTACATGCAACTTGTTGGAAGTTTAATTTATCTTACTACTACTCGTCCTAACAAAACATTTGTTGTAAGAATACTTTCCAAGTTTATGCATCATCTCTGTAAAGGTCATTGGAATGCAACAAAGCGAGTGCTCAAATATTTAAAAGGCACTCAATCTTATGGCATTTAATATTCTAAAGTTTCAGACTTCCAGGATATTTGATGGAGATAAAGAGCATGGGGTCTCTACTTCAGGATATTTGATGAACCTTGGTTAAACAACTATCACATGGATATCACGAAAGCAATATGTTCCTGCTGATTCTACAACTAAAGTCAAATATGTTGCAACAGCTCAAGCCACAAAAGAAATAATTTGGCTTCATAAAATACTTGAAGACTTGCAGGAGAAACAAATGACTTCAATGCCTCTCTTTGTTGACAACTCTTTTGCAATTCAATTGGCCAAGAATCCAAAATTTCATGATCGAACCAAACATATCAACACCAAATATCACGTGATTCGACATCATGTTGAGGCCAAAACTATTCATCTGACACAATGTTCTACTTCAGAGCAAATTGCAGTTATCTTTACTAAAGCATTGGCCGTGAAAAGTTTGAAAAATTTAGAATGCAGCTTGGCATGTCAGATGTCCCTTCGGATTAAGGAGGGAATGTTAAATAATCCTTTGGGATTTCATTGTAAATAATATTTCAGTTATTAGTTAGTAAATTCTAGTTAATAATCTCGTTATCTAACTGAAGATAATGGTTTTGATTTCCTTTATACGTAATACTCTTCTACAAAGTAATACATTGATTGCCGAAGTTCTTCACGGCCTGTGTCAATTATTATAAACTTTAGGATAATGTCAACAATTTATAGACAAATATTTAATAAGAAATTTATGATTTAACAAGTGTAAAACATCCAAAAATATAACTGAAATAAAAATCTCACTAAAAAATATCTTCCCTTTTAGTCTTATCACAACAAATCAACATCTCATTAAAAATTTAAACTTAAATAAAAAAAAGGTAAAACTTATCATTTAAACATTCACACTATTACCTAGTCATTATATCTTTCTTATAAATAATGAAAATGAAATAACATTCAAACTATTACCTCGTCACTCTTCATAATATCTTTTCTAAATAATGAAAATGAAAATAAAAAATGTGTGAGTCTCTTTTTCAATTCCATAGTTTCTATTTTATAACATTTTCTTTTTTTTAAGCCCACGTTCCCTTGTATAGCTTGTTAGGAAATATGGCATATCTCTCTTTTGGGATTAGAGGTTGTCCCATTGAATGACCTCTTCATGTTTTGTCTAGGTTTCTTTTTGTTCCTTGGCCAAAACCATGAACCTTTGAGGATCTTTTTCATAATGATATGATATCAAGGGTAGCTCATGGACTCTGCTGCTCTGAGTTATAGAACACAATTTGTATGACTCCTTGATCATGATGTATAGACCATGGGGCGTTATTTAGAATCTTTTGATATAAGGCTTTATACTTGGACAAATATGATTTATATATTTTACTATAATGAAAATGCGTTATATTTATCTATTTAGGTTAGTGGGAATCCTTTAAAGAAATAGGACAAATTATTAGAAACCATAATAATTACAATTAAACTTACTTTATTTTTTATTAATCTATTTTTTATATATCTGAGATTTCTTAAAAAGTTGATCTATTAATGAAATAGCATTTTATCAAAAACTTGGTGAGTTATTTTAATTATTAATTGTTTTTATTTAAATAAAATTTGAGTATTAATCTAAATATGTTAATATTTGGATTTTTTTTGGTTATAATTTTACTTGAAATTTAGTTCAAATATAAGTTATTAAGATTGTATAATTAGTTGCAATAAGGGTATTTGAGAGCATTGAATCTATTTATGAAATTAAAAATGCAATTTCAATTGCCAATAAAATCCAATTTACATTATGATAGCCCAAAAAAGTCCAAATTGTATAACTTATAGACTAATTCAAAGTTTGATTATAAATATTAATGTAATAAATGTTGCATGATAATTTTTCATTGCAGGTAAAAGAAGGCAATAAATAATTTTAATTACGTTGATAGGTTTTATTCTCTCCACATTTGGGGAATGGAGGTCAATCTCTAAAAGTCCTAGATTCACGAAGATTCTTTGTCATTGCTTTTACAATAGCTTTTTTGCTTTTAATTTTAATTTTAATTTTTTATTTTTTTTTTGGAACTAATTGTTGTTGTTACCAATGTTAGACAGTGATGGGGAAGTTTGGGATTAGGATCAACTCACAGTGATAGGGGCGAATCTGGGATTGGGATTGGCTCGCACAAATTCGCCATCCAAGCATTTATGAAATTTTCGAGGATGGACAAGTCTGAGCATAATGGAGTTTCATGTTTGGCCAAGAAAAAAATACCAATGAGGTAGTGTAGAGGTCTAGCAGAGTGGTAGAGCGAGAAAAACACCAATTTCTTGGCCAAATCAATTTGGACGGGAAAGTTTGAGTGCAGTGGAGTTTCATGTTTGGCCGATGCAAAATTTATGGTGGGGTAGTGCAAAGGTCTAACTAAGGGGTAAAGCAAGCGAACCACCAATTTTTTGGCCAAATCAATTTCACATATAAGTTGGTATTTACAAGATGATAAAATAACGTAAATAATTTGTTGGAATTTCATATGTTGTTTGATCCCTTATAACATTCATCAATCATGAGTTATGCGGTGTGCTAGTTAGAGAAAAGTTAATGAAAAGTGGATGAAGATCTGCCCATTCTTGGATTAATTTTCTAGCACATTGTTAATAATCATTAGATGATATTGAAATAGACATTATTAACAATAGTACATCATTATCTCTAGCATATATTCTAGATGAGTTTTCTAGCACCTTGTTTTTTTAAAGTACCCATGGGGGATTTGAACTCGTGACCTTCCTTTTACAACTTCTCATCTCAATTGCTCATTACCAATTGCTCTAACCCTGTGGGAATTTTTCTAGCACCTTGTTAATAATCATTATAGATGCATCTTAAATTTAGATTTATCAATATTTATCAAAGTGCGAAAATGATCAAATCTTTTAAAATGTAATTTTTTTTCTTAATTTATAAAATTTAAATTTTTGTTTTTAACATGTCAAAAAATGTGATCCTTATGTGTACTTGATTGATATGGGTTTGATATTTTTTTAGTTTCTATGTAAAATTTAATAAACATATAACGTCAAATAGTTTGTTTCTATCACATAACAACATCTCTCCCATAATAAACTATTCTGCAATTGGTCCAATTGTCTCTTGAGCATTGCTGCTTCTTTCTTTGGAGGTCGATTGAATCGTCCCGTATCTTGTTCTTTTTTTAAATCCTTGAACTTCTGAGGTCTCGTCTCTGTAGTAGACCAATTAGTTAACATACCACCAAGCCATTTTCTATTTACATAATGACATCGAGCTTCTGTAGCAGCTGATGCTACTAAATCAGCTGCTTGATATTTCGTACCAACTATCAGGAATTGTTTTCCCCTACCTGCTATATCAAATGCCAGATCACAAGCTTCTGATAAAGAACGAGCAGTTTTAGCCAAATGTCTCTTCTATTAAGAAGACCACCCGGCCGAGAAGCTTATACGGGAGATGTTTTCTATTTGCATTCCCGTCTCTTGGAAAGAGCAGCTAAATTAAGTTCCCAGTTAGGTGAGGGAAGTGTTACTATAGAACATAATGAATTTAAGTTTTAGCATAAAACCAATAAAAAATCATAAAATAATATTTATTATGTGATAATTATTATTTTTAAGGGTTTTGTTAGGTCTTGTAAGAAGACCTCAAAGTCATTCTCCAATAACATGCTTTAAAAAAACAATTATTTTGAGTTATTTAGTTTCATTATTGGTCACTCATTTTTATTATTTTAAAGTTTTTTATTAATCATGTGATAAAAAGTAGTGTCTATTTACAATGTTAATTTTAAAAATATATAAATATAAATTATTTTCAAAATACTTTTTATAAAATTAACTATTTAAAATTTCATAACAAATATATTTTGTTTCTATTTATTTAAAATTATAAAAATATTTATTTTTATAATCATAATCTACTTAAATGTCTAAACTAAATTTTAAAAATAAAAATATACTTTCATTTTTTTTACAACAATTTTTTTCCAAAAGTTGCCTCATGATATTCCATTGAAATCAAGGATTATACTAGAGCGTTCAATTGATCATGTGATAAAGAGGAGTATTCATTAAAAAGTTCTTTTTAATGTAACAAATTATTTCTAAAATACTTTTCATAGCATAAAAATATTTATATTATAAAAAAAATATTTCTATATTCAATATTGAGATTGTAAAAATATTTATCAAAAGTCGCCTAATGATATTCCATTGAAATCAAGGATTACACTAGAACGTTCGTTGTATTGATCATGTGATAAAGAGGAGTATTCATTTAAAAAGTTTTTTTTATGTAAAAAAATTATTTCTAAAATACTTTTCATAACATAAAAATATTTTATATTATAAAAAATTATTCTATATTCAATATTAAGATTGTAAAAATATTTATTTTGATATTTTATTTTAATAACTAAATTAAATTTCAGTCTACACAAGTGTGGTTTATTGGCAATTCAGTTGTTATGAAGTTACTTATTATAAATTTGAAGTAAGGAGTTTAAATCTTACCCGAATTTATTTGTGTCTCATGTCTTAAAGCAAGTGTGAGGCATCTAAAAGTATAATAGTTGCATGAATGAATCCTTAGACCTCGTGTCACGCAAGTACCAGCCCACCTCAAGTTACCAATTCTTTCTTTTAATTACAAAAAAAACAGGTAAACTAAATTCTTAAAAATATACTTTTACCCTTCTCATAGGCGTGACTCATATAGTTTTGCTCTCCTTTTCAACTTTAACGAGGCGACCCCTCTACGATAATTTTTTAAGCTTTTGATCAACTTTACCAAACTCCTATAGTATGGAATATGATGGGCACATTTGTACGAATGATCCCACCAAGCACATGGACATTCAAATATATCACCCACGTCTAACTTTTAGGTATGATTAGATTGAAGAGTAGGTGGTTGCTTGGATCCTTAACATGTATTAATAAACTCTTCCATTATCTAATTTTATTTATTCATTATGCATCATCATAATGACGTCCTCAACATGCATTGATCCCCTTC
This sequence comes from Pseudotsuga menziesii, assembly GCA_001517045.1. Classification (NCBI taxonomy): domain Eukaryota; kingdom Viridiplantae; phylum Streptophyta; class Pinopsida; order Pinales; family Pinaceae; genus Pseudotsuga; species Pseudotsuga menziesii. The sequence continues at coordinate 191,518 of LPNX010744277.1, forward strand.
CCCGTTAACCTTATTGTGTTGTGGTAACTTTTTTTTGAGAAAATATTGCCATTTGAATTGCATATGAATTATGGGCAATACATGCCAATCAAAAGAATTGGGTAAAGAAGTTAATAGAGTTTTATTTATTTATTTCCTTTTAAGTTTGTTAAAGGGTGTGGGGGGTGTTGGAAAGCACTAACTCCCCTTTCATTTGTTCATTCAGAATAGTGATGGGGCTTGATCATTTTTATAAAGCACATTGAAGGTAATTTGTGTTTGGGAGACCCATAAACAAGGTTTGTATGTTAGTTGAAAATGTTATTATTGGAAAATTAGAGTTTTAGTAAAGCTTTAAAGTATTAAAAGGTTGAATTAATTAAAATGGATTTATATTAAATTGTTAACAAGAAAATAATGACAAGGCTCATATTTGAAATGTGAATAACATGGGATCTAATTACTTTATTTGAAATATAAATAACATGGGATCTAATTACTTAACAACTCTATGAGAACAATGGAAAATAAGAATTTCCAATGATTCTTTCCTTAATGAAGAATTGTTTTTTTTATCAACTACTATCTCAAATTCTTTTAATGATCATAGGCATATAGCCTTTAATGTGTCTTGTCCTATTCCTCCATCCATTTTAAGTATAATCAGTTTGGGTTAGTCTCTAATGTTTTGAATATCCTGCAACATTTCCCTGGCATACCCTACTTATACATGATTATGCCACATTTCAATGGGAGTACATTGTGGTCAAGTTTGACCCTGCCAACAAGGGAAGCATCATAAATTTCTTAATATGAGCACTAATAACACTAGAAATGGCACTTCCATACAAAATAGACCTTGTGGAAATGCGCTTTGAGGTTAGAATTATTTAGTACATGGAAGATGAAGTCCCATCGTAATAAATCCCCCCAACGTATGAGGTCAATGTAGCTTCACATGTTGAAATATATTATGGTTTTTATTCATCACAATGGAATTTCGAAGGCCTAGAGAGGAAGTCACCTAATGGATAGAGAACAAGAAAAAAACCTGCAATAATAGGAAACATGTAATATAATCATCATTTCTTTCATGGGTTGAGCATAACCATAGTCATGTATGATTCAAGTACGACATATGAGTGGATCATGGAACAATAAATTGGGAAGGGCATGCCAAAGTACATCATATATAAATGGATCCATGGCACAACAATATTGGAATGCCATGTCAAAGTACATCAATATCTCAAATACGTCTTCCAACATCAATGGTATTATTTTACCGATGTAGATGGCATAAAACTAAGAAGATAAATCCCATGGATAAGGGGATTATACACATGCATGTAACTCAAAATGTCAACTTAAAAGAGCTCCAAATCAAGGTTCCAATGCTGGATGAAAAGAATGACAAATGTCCATGGCCTTTGCCTAATTTTGAACACTTGCATTGAGTATGATTCTTTAAATGTGATCATGAGTTGAAGTCAAAGATGGAAGAAACAATCTAGTCATAACTCTATAATGAAAATCATGCTAGATTAAAGGTAACCTACCAATAACGATAACATAAACCGATGTGTTGGTACAATCTTGATAGTGCAAATCAATAATACAAAGTTAAACATTGAAAGAAACCATTCGATCATGAGCCAATGATGAGAGTTATCCACTGCTGATTGTGAGGAAGTTTATCAATAATGAAAGTGGAACTAAAAGTGCTAAGCTTATAATTAAAAATCCAAAAGCAAATGTCTCATGGTTAATAGAAGTAGATCCATTGGAGTAAAGGCAATGATGCATCCCTTGAACCAACATGAGGTAATAAGATAACATTTGAATCATTAAGGCATAAGCTCAATTCTAAGGAACTAACCAAACATGGGAATGGGTGACATAAGTCCTCCCTGGACATTATAAAATAAACACTAACAAAATCCACTCGAAATAAAACCATGGGGAGCAAATTATTCAACTAAAGGTGCAAATTGGACATTCATTTGTAATTATGAGTCAGAAATGACATACACAATTTTGATAGGTGAATTGGGCTTACGAAAAACTCAATGAGTACGTTAACTAGGTGAAATGACAAAAATGGGTGTCTTTTTGCAAATCTTTTGATCTAGGGTGACACCAATGACTACCCAAGTAAGACTCATGGGGACTTTAACAAATTGGAAAATTCCCTAGATCCATAATTGTTCCTTTCTTTCTCCCTTTTATGTTTTATTTGGAACTTTTCATCTTTTGTTCAAATAATGAAATAATCAAGAGTGGGGGCAAGTGCTTGCATTGCTAGTAATTCAAGTATTAAGTGAGTGAGAGACCATATGGAGAATAGTAAGAAAAACAATATATGCATAACAACACCTAAGCACATGCGTCCTCTCAAACAGTGATGGTTTTCATGCATGTAGCATGATACAGAAAAAATATAATACATAATGAATGAAAAAAAGAAACAAAAAATAATGCACAACAACAAACAACTAAAAAGGATGGGAGTCTTAATGGAAATGTCCAAAAAGAGGTGAGAAATAAGAATGTGGCTCGCAATGAAAACTCAAACTAGAAGGGATTTCAATCATATGGAAAGAGATAAGGATGGGTTCCAAATGGTAAACTAGTTCTAATCTAGAGAAAACCATCGTAGGAAGGGTATGTTGTTACACACATGTAAAGGTGAAGAACCAAATTAGGATAATAGACCAACCTACAATGTGGTGGATCCTATGGTAAAGCTAGGAAAAAAATATTTAGATGTGACATTTTAGAGGGAGATCCTAACCCTATATACCAATTCAAGTAAACCTTATTGATCCAATCATGGCCGACAAAATTATCCAAATGTACACAAAAAAATGATTCAAGGTCACCCATTCACTAAAAAACAATTGTTAAATTTTGTCACATTCATCATGAGTTCTAAAATTCATGGCGGTGTTCTCAACCTGAATTTTTTTAAAGACACCCCATTTTGAAGTAACATGAAAAATATATGTTATGGAAAATTGGGCCAAGGTAAGCTCATCAAGTTCAAGCTGGGCGTGAAGGGAAGAAACAAAGAAATCAACCTCACAAAGGGGAATGGAGTCTAAGGGTCTACAAGTGGAGTAGTCACCCCTTGGAAAGATGCCAATAAGAGAATAAAGTTAAAGGTCATCCCAAGGACTATCCAAAGAAATCATGGCCTTTAAGAATTCTTAATCACATTGGAAGGACATGATTGAAGAGATAAAAACACACTCGCAGAAGAGGGGTGAATTTATCTGTTACCCTCAAGGTTGAAGCTATATATTCCAAGGAAAATTTTACGAATGCATAATTTTATGAAAATGTAGAAACCTTGGCAAATCTTACCAAATCTTAAATTTTCGACCATAAAATGAATGATGATATGTTTATAAAAATATTTAAATTCCAATTTTTTTATATAGTTTATGGACAATTTTAGTAATGTTTAGAGTAAAATATGTTTATCCTATGGAATTTTGGTGGATCACTTGAGAAAAAGATGGAATTTGGTGAATAAGTTTTGGAAAAAAACAACTAAAATTAGTCGATGGGCTAAATTTCACCCCTAAATTTTTCCCGGACATTTTCAATCTAAGGGACTATGTAATCAATGATTAAAAGGGTCATGACAAAATGTATAAGTAATGGAGTTGGCCATAAAGTTTAGTTTCAAAGTAGGTATTTCCAACCAAACAATAGGGGTACAGGTGGGAAACTAAAGAGGTCAAAGCAAGTGGAGCTCCAACAATACAAGATAAGGTATCATGTGGAGGGAATGCTTTTTGCAAAGGTATTGGATCTTATGGGATCATATAAATAGGCAAATGGGCCCTCAATCGTCATATTTTGTAAGATTTAGACATAGATGAACACAATGATCATACCCACGAACACCACAAGGATGTTTAAGTGTAACCCTTGCTTATATAACATTTGAACCTAGATGGAATTGTCATTTCCCCCAACATTACCAACCCCCCCCCCCTCCTTATGATTCTTAGACTTGTTCTCCTTATCCTTAGATTTCATAGACTTCTTCTTCATCCTCTTCAATGATTCATGATTACTAGGTTGGTTTTTTCTAGGTTGGGAAGGAAGATGTAGGACTAAGTTAATAGATGGTGAAGGAAAAAGACAAGAATTGGTTTGATTTGAAGTACAAAGTACCCAATCAAAATTCTTTAGGATATTTAGGGTAGCCATGATAGGAATTCCAACACTTCCAAGTGTTGGAAGATTAGTATTCCTTGAACAACTAGCCATGCATGCTACAGTAACAGAATCTTCAATAAAGGTTCTTATCAAAGGGTAACTGCACCCAACAATAGTGATTAAGCTCAAAAGATAAGGTAACTTATAATAAAAGATGACACCATTGAATAAGTCACACAAGTTAATTTAGAGCAATAGTCAATGAATTAATTAATCATTAATCTCGTGGTCCCAAGTCTCTCAAGAATAATTTTACACACAACAAAAATTGACTAACACCAACTTCACACAATCAAGAATTAAAAAATAAGCAATAACCCAAAGACAAATCCTAATCTACTTTTGGTGTTTTATACCAAAAGAAGAATATTCTAAATTACATTTATTAATGTTAATTTGAATATTATTTGCCTCACAAATATTCCAAGGAATCAGAAATAAGTAAACGTCAAGAAGTTGTCGCTTAATAAGGTGTGCAATGCACATGCTATTGAGGTGTGCAATGCACATGCCCTTGAGGTGTGCAATGCACATGCTCTTGAGGTGTGAAATGCACATGCACTTGAGGTGTGCAATGCATGCTCTTGATGTGTGGAATGTAGAAAATTCCAGAAATGAAATGTTCTTACCAATTTATTTAAAATTTTCTTTAATTTTATTATAATCATTAATTTGTAAAATTTTATAAACATGCAAATAATAGGAAACACAAGAACATCTAATTTAGAAAACAAAAAATCTTTCTGAAATCTTTTTACTCTTCACATTAAAAACACCAAACAATGCCTAAACTAGGGCATAAAAGGTGCTACAACCATGGAAAAAGCCAATTAGTAGTTCCATTGAGAAAACATACAGCGAACAGGTGGGTAGGATTTCCTTCATAGTGATAATGCCTATAACCCTAGAATATAAGAGCTATAGCAATGCAATTTCTTGATTATAAGCACTAAAGCGTTAATGTGTCTAAAACATAAGCACTATTTGGAGAAAACCAAGAAAAATAAAAAATAATTCTAGGGAAAACCGAGATAGCACTCGGGTGCCAAAGATTTTAGATGACGCAAATCATAGTAAACTAGAAAGAAAATATAAGAAAGCCTTAAATCCTTCCCAAGAGGATATTTAGGAACAAAAGAACCTCCTCCCCAATGAAAATACTATTTTGTTAACAAGATTTTTCTTATAATGTATATTACTTTATCCCCATTAAAAGATTTGTATGCAAACAAGAAATAATGATAGACAATAAGAAATTGATCCCCTCTCCTCCCCTTAAGGAAAATCCATGTCTTCATATAGAGATTGCTATCTTATCAATGTTCATCCCCTCCATTAAGTTGTACAATTGATTTTCTTTGTTATGCATCCCCTTTCTCAAAGACTATGTCCCTCACATTTCAAATGTATGGCCACTTTGTCTTCATTACTTACTTCATTTTCATTTATTATGCCTCCCCCCTTAGATGTACTCATGATTGAACCTTTTTATAACATCATCACAACTTCTTATTTTGTCCATTATGTATTTGTTTTTTTAAAGCTTTATATAGTTATGTATTAAAAGGATAAATAAATCCATAAGGGCATGTGCCAATAGTCTTTGCATCTAATTGGACATATGGAACAAAGATAAATCAACTCTTTGGTCTTAACTTTACTTCTTGGGAATAACATAGTTGTAATTTTGATTAAATGGACCAAGAGACATGGATGTTTCTAATCAATGTTCCTAGGAAGCTTTACATGATGCCAGCACTTGTTTGAATGTTGATTTTCAAATTTGTGAACTTTCTTACGGGAGGACTTTGGACAAATTTCTATTTTTGATAACAAGGGTCAAAACAAAGAAAATGAGAGTTTAGACTAAAAATGAAACACATTTACATAATATGAAAATGTTGGGAATAAAGAAATAACCTTAGTCAATGCAAGTGAAGTTTTGGTCGATGAATCCCTAAGTTGTAACAAAATTGACTTGCAAAATAATGCCCCACAAACAAACATGGAAGCATTTTGAATCAATTTTTTGTTAAATAGTCATAGATAGAAGTAAATGATTTACAATCAATAACATGTTTTTTATTTCTACGTTATCTTAGTCATGCAAGCTACTTAAACTTGTCAAACTTTTGGAATGTCATTTAAGCACAATTTTGATATTGTCATAGGATTTTGGTCTTGAAAGTTGTTTAAATGACAAACTTTTGTAACCCTACATGCTGATTTTGTCATCCCACATGCTATTGAGATAGTACTTAATTTCCATCTTTCTATATATATATATAGTCCAAGCTTCTAAAGATTAGTACTTTTTTTTCTTTGAATTCTTTGGTTGCCAACAAAAGCGTAATAAAAAAGATAGTTGAGAGTAACAATTTGCATATGATTCCTTCTAATAGACTCGTGGATAATGTGTTTTAGTCAAAGGTGGGTTGTTACAGTAGAGTGAAGAAATATTATAGTTTGAAGGTGAAATCTAGAATAACAATTGAACCACCTTTACAAGGAGAACATGTACCTTGTATAGATCATCACCGACTACCTTTGACCCTTGACCTAAATCTCACTACTAGAACCTTCAAAGTCCATAAGGTTGGTCCAACTAATCAAAGGTAATAATTTTCAATTCATAAACAAATACTTAAATTTGATGGTGGACATTATATTAACCACTATAACAACTATGATAGTGATTACTCATAATTTAATTTCACTTTCTCAACTATGCCTAACTCCCATGTTTGGAATGAGATGGGCACGTGTATATTAGTGATCCCACCAACCACTGGAACATTGTCACGGGACATTCAAATATAATTCATACACCTAACTTCTAAGCAATATAATATGATTATATTGAAGGGTAAGTAAAGACTCGGTCTTGGGAAGGTGGTTGTCTTTATCTTTTAGATATATTCATCATATCTTCCATTATATTCTTATGTCCCACCATACACTGATCGCCTATCCCATGCTCTTACTGTGAATTTTATTTTTGAATTATTTAAATAATTATTGTAATTAGAATCTTAAAGGGAGGGATTATGAATTGCAATGATATATATTAAAATAATAATGATAATGAAAGTTGGGTGAATTAGTAAATGAGATGATGTTATTTTGTAATAAGGTTCACCATTTATAAAGTATGTACATCCTTTATGTGAAAAAAATTATGACAACATTAATCAATGAAAATTTAAACCCATCTCGGCTCTTCCAAAGGAGTATGATTTGTCCCATAAATGTTAAGTTAAAATTGTCATTAAAAAAAGTTTGAAATCTTAAATTTAGTCTACCAACTAAGATGAGAAGAGTTAAAATTGTCATTAAAAAAAGTTTGAAATCTTAAATTTAGTCTACCAACTAAGATGAGAAGAATATATGTAAATCTTCTAAAAGAAGGGTAGTTTTTTAAATGACCCATCAATATTTAATTTTAAAAAAAATTTCTTCAACATTTAATGTGTTTTAATTATTATTGAAATTATTGAAAAAATATTGTAAATAGAATTGCATATTAATTTTGAGCCTTAAAGGAAAGGATTATGCATAGCAATGAATATGGTAAAACTAGATTTTTGGTCAAATAGTAAATGGGGATGTTATTATGTATTAATGTTCAAATATTTTGAAAGGTATGTTCACCTTTTATGTGTTACTTTGTCCATGTAAATAAATTACTTGTGGTTAAGGTTAGGTGCAATTTTGGGTGAATTTGGTAGAATAGATTTTATAATCGTGACATATTGACCAAAATATTGCTTTCACAAATGCACGTTTTCATGTCAATTGGAATCATTTATAAAAGAATAAAAGAGAAAAAAATTAATAAGGTTTTTTATGACCTTTCAAATCCACCAATGGAGTGGGTGGAAGATTGTACTAATTCCCCCACCTATATGTTTACTCAAATAAAAATTAGAAATTCATCTTGCTTGTGATGCATATAAAATATGCTACTTAACTTTTTATAGTAAAATTAGGAACCTTGATTAACAAAGCTTATATGTTTCCTAAAAATTCCCTTAATGCAAAGTCCAAGTCCTAAATTCTTGTATTGGGTTAATCAAATTTACATCCATGTTAAGAAAGCATTGCTATTATGGTAATAGTTGTTTTTTACCTTAAAGAAAATCATGACAACATCATGACAAAGTTTGGTCTCAGGGGACGTTAACCATCATCATCGTCATCATCATCATGAAAGTGGGTTTTATATCTTAAGACTCAATGCTTTTTATATAAAATATTAATCTCTAAATTTTGAGCTCCAGGAAGAAACTCCCATGATATTTGTTATCAAGGTTAGACTTCCTTTGTTTTTCCTTAATCTTCTAGGACAACTACACATTGGAACAAATAGAAACTGTTGAAATATTGTAACTTCAAAGGATATTCTAAATGTATTTTACTAATGTAACCCTAGAGAGATGTTATTATTCCTCTGGCAGGGTGTTACAATTGTATTTGGTCATCTTAGAGTCATGAGGTAAAGGCTCCATTGTGTGTCGTGTCTTTAGTAGCCTAATAAATATTATAATATACTGTTTTGAGTCTTCATAGGTGAAGTCGATTCAGACAGTTTAGTGGAGCCGACTTGTTTAGGGTAAAATTCAATTGACTCATTATGTATAAATAAAGGAGTTGTGGTTCTTATTTGAACACAGGCTCACTCAGTTGAGTAGCGCATAGGATATATATAGAAAGAGATAGAACAGAAGGAGGAGAACGCCTGTTTTTGGGGTTGTCTTTTATACATCTTATGCAGAGGAAGTTTTGTTGGGTTTTCTTCCCCTTGAGGGTTTCCTAGGATATATGATGTGTCTATCCTGTGATTGTGTTTCTATAAGTGATTCTGGATATGCTGCTACTATGATTTTGAATTTAAAACTAATGAATCTAGTATAGCATATGAAATATTAACATGGTATCAGAGCTAACCTGATTAGAGCAACTTTCACAAGGTGAAATTCTCTCTCCTCCCTCTCCAGAAGAAATTAGGGTTTGTGCAAAAGTTGGAGCTTTGAATATCTGCTTGCATAGAAATTTGTGCCTCCATCGAGCGCATCTATTGAGCCCTAGATCAAATTTCTTTGGTGGTTGGATCTCCAGGAAAGACAAACCCTAGTTTGGCAGTGAACCAGAAAACTGCAGTGAAACAAAACCAAAATTTATACAGTGCTGCAACCTCGCAAGTAGGATTTGAAGACTGGAAGATTTGGGATCTTTGGAAAGCACTTGGATCAACCAACCTGCCTCCCTCAAGCACATCTACTGGTAAGGTCATCCTCCTATTTTTATAAATTTCCTTTTTGAGTGACCTACTGGAGAAGATGGCCCCAAGCACTAAGTTTGAGGACAAATTGGAAGGCCTAGAAAAGTTACTGGCTTGGAAGTATAGGATTGGTCTCATTGTGAAAGAGAATGGCCTTGAGAAGTTCATCAAGGATGAGATTGCAGAACCTGAAGAAGATGAACCTAAGGAGAAGCATGAACAAGACCTAATCAATGCAATGAGGATCATTGTTGATTCTGTTAAGGATCACTTGATCCCTCAGGTGCCATCTAAGAAGACACCTAAGAAAATGTATGACACACTTTCCAGAATGTAAGAGGGAAGGAACATCAACAAAAATATGAATCTGAGAGCTGAACTGAAGGGCGCCAAGATGCGAAAAGGAGAATCTATTCAAGATTACTTCATAAGGGTCTTCCAATTCAAAGAGAAACTAAGTGCTATTGGAGACACCCTTGATGAGGATGAATTAGTTATGACTACTCTCAATGGTCTCACTAGAACTTGGGACTCATGCATTCAGACTCTGTGTTCCAGAAAAGAAAGTATGAAGTTTGGCATAGTATGGGAAGATTGCATACAAGAATAAGCTAGAGTAGCCAATAGAGAAGCGCTCCTCAAAGAATATGATTAGGCTCTAGCTACCCATACTAAAGGAAGAAAACAATAAAACTTCAAGAAGAGTAATCATAAGCCTTCAAAGAAGAAATTCAAGAAGAAGAAGAAAGATTACTCAAAGTATCAATGCTACAACTGTCATAAGGTAAGACATATTGCTAGAGAATGTTCATCACCAAAGAAGAAGAAGAACAAAAAAAGACATAATGTTCATCTAGCTGAAGACGAGGATGAAGAAAGACCTCAAAAGAAAACTAGAGGTGAAGATGTAGAAGAATATGTGTTATTCTCTGCACTTCCTGCGTCTATAACACCTGGAGAATACACATGACTTACTGATAGTGGTGCCTCTAAGAACATGAAAAGAAAGAAGACAAATCTGTGAAGACTTGAAGAGAAGAACTATCCGTAGAAGGTGTCATTGGGAGATGACTATCAATATCCCATCAAATGTATTGGTGAATTAAGCTACAAGCTTGACTCTGGGACTTTCATGAATATGAAGGAATTATTGTATGTACCAGGTATTAAAAAGAACCTACTTTCCATCTCAGCTCTAGATAAGAAAGGATATAGAGTTTCTTTTATAGATGGACAAGTACTTATGTGGTCCAAAGGAAAGACACTTGAAGATGTTGTAGTCATTGGAGAAGAAGAAGGAGGACTGTACAAACTCAAAGGACATCCAGAGACAACCCTTGTCCATGAGAATACTGGCTCAAGTGAACTGTGGCATGGGAGACTTTATCACATCAACTGTCACGTCCCCATGCCTCCGACCGGTGAGGAGGATGCGACCCAAGCTTTGACCACCCGGGCTAAGAGCCCCATGAACATGTACATGATAAAAATTTGCATAAACAGAATGCCGCAAGGAAATGCATTGTAGTAAAACATACACAAATGCCATTGATTATTTATCATGCACAACGGAAATCAACATGCATTCACACAATCATTCATTCATTTAACATGTTCATCCTGTCTTTTAACAGAAAATAAGGTTGCAGAAGTAAAATGAACAAGATCACTTATCTTATGAAGAACTCGATCCGCAACCAGCTACGTCGCTGCAATGTTCCACCCAACCATAGGCCAGCGTGCTCCTTAATCTCTCAGCAGCGCTGCCACCCCTGAGCTGGGCATGATTCTCCAAGGAATAAGGGAACTAGCAGGCTTACACATAGCCAAGGATACACAAAACATAGCCAAGCCAACACAGTTGGGTTTATCAGGCCATCCAGGAGTTGGGAAAGGATAATTGCTAAGCTGGTGAACTCATTACAGAGCCAAGAACACCTACACCAGAACTAGCCTGATCTCTAAGACACCCAAACAAACCCAACACAAGGAATCAGTCCCTTCTCTGCTACACAGTCCCTCAGGCCCTGCATTCCCTTCCAGTGCTATTCAGGGGTGATGGAGAAGAAGGCCAGCCCTCTAGCCCTGTCTGTGTGGTTTCTAGCCACCAGGTTTATCAAGCAAAACTAAGCCCCCGTCCCTACTCCTCTCATAGTCCGAAGACCAACCATTGCACTCAGGCAATTAATTTAGCTGTCACAGCTTAAACAGGGAAAAAAAGACTCCCCGACGAATTACACAGTCCCAAACACAACAGCAAACACAATTCCAACAGGGGAAAAACCACAACCCGTCCTGGGAAACAAAATCACCGGGAAAAACATACACAGACCTCGCTGGGAAATAGACTACAGCTTCCCGACCTGTGCGTGAGAAACAAACAACGTAGACCCCCACCCCCCGAATAAGCCCGTGAGGAAAGGATACAACTACACTATTCACAAATCCGTAGAAGAAGACCACGTGGGTAAAACCCAGGAAATTCCTGGGCGCGAGAATGAGCAAGAATCCCACTCCGGCGTGAGGATGAACAGCAAAATCGTGAGGCCATGAATTGCAGAGTGCGTGGGTGTTCAACACAGGCGTGGAACAAAGAAGAAAAATGTCTGTGTAGAGGTGAGTGGTAAAATCGCTTGTGTGAGTGATGGCAGTCGTTTTTCCTAGCCATAGTGAAGTCAACCATGGGTGGAGTGTGCGTGGAAGCATGGACTGACAGTCCTGCCACCCCACTCCCAAATACCATAACTGCCTCAACCACCAGCAGCCATTATTAATGAAAGTGGTTGCAATAAAAACAAGGGAAGAAGACACATGGGTATTTTTCTCTCATTGGCCAAGGTTTGACAAATTCCCCCACCCCTATCCTTGTGAAAATCATGCCCCTTTCTCATTTTAGTTGCCGCGATCGTAGCTGTTCGGGTTCATTTTTAATTATAGATGCATATTTACATGATGATCGTCATAATATATGCCGCATGCCCCGATATGCCATATTTGCATGATGATCGTCATAATTATAGATGCATATAACCGACCAATGGTGGGGCCTTGGCCTTTAGCTCCACACCATGATCATTTACAATATATACATCATCATATACATCTAATGCAATGGGGTGAAAACCGGGATAATTACATTCCCCTCCCCCTTCAATAGCACTGTCCTCAGTGCTTTACAAAATTGAACAAAATGCTACACTGGTATCGCCTCAGTGTTCCGCAAAATTGAACAAAAATGGATGTGCCAATTGCATGGCATCCTCCAGCTCCCAAGTAGCCTCTTCAGGTCCGTAGTGCTCCCATTGCACCTTTACCTGACCTATGGCTCGGTTCCAGAGCATTGTGACCTTCCTGTCGAGGATGCGCATTGGCTCGATTCGGAATTCTCCCTCGGGTTCCACCTGAATCACATCCCAATTTATCACATGGTTAGGATCACGTACATATCTCTTAAGCAAAGAAACATGAAAAACATTATGAGCTCTAGTGCTAGCAGGCAATGCAAGTCTATATGCAACTGGCCCTATTCTTTCAAGCACTTCAAACGACCCACAGTATCTCGGTGACAACTTGGCACAACTACCAAGCTTCAAGGAACTCTTCCTTGCTCTCACTCTGAGGTAAACATGATCCCCAACACTGAACTCCCTGTTCACCCTATGCTTATCTGCATAGCTTTTCTGTCTGTCCTGTGCTGCTTTCAACTTCTGCCTGATCTTTATAACCTCTTGCTCCATTTCCTTGAGCAATTCTGGTCCAAGCACAATCCTGTTCACTGGATTATCCCAAGTCACTGGTGTCCTGCACCTTCTTCCATACAAATATTCATACGGACTCATCCCCAAGGATTCTTGATGTCCATTGTTATAAGCAAACTCCACCAAGTGCAAGTAATCTTCCCACTTGGTTGGTTTGTCCATCACATACATGCGAAGCATATCTTCAAGCACCTGATTAACTCTCTTGGTATGCCCATCCGTCTGAGGATGGTATGCAGTGCTGAAGTTTAGCTTTGTACCCAAATATGCAAACAACCCCTTCCAAAAGTTGGAAGTGAACTTGACATCTCTGTCAGAGACTATTGCCTTAGGCAATCCATGCAATTTGAATATCTCCTTCATGAAAATCTTTGCAATGTCACCAGTCTCATACGTAGACTTAACCGGTATAAAATGTGCTGCCTTTGTCAACTTGTCTACCACAACCATGATGGAATCATGTTGTCTCCAAGTCATTGGCAATCCTGTAATAAAATCCATGGAAATAACTTCCCATTTCCATTCCGGAACTGGCAAAGGCTGCAACAAACCTGCTGGATGTTGATGCTCAACCTTTACCTGCTGACATTTCATACATCTTGAAATGTACTCAGCCATATCCCTTTTCATTCCTGGCCAGAAGTACTGCTTTCTAGCTGTAGCGATTGTTTTCTGATATCCCGGGTGACCAGAATATGGAGCTTGATGGATTTCATCCATAACAACTCTCCTCAAATCTGCTACATCTGGAATACAAATTCTACCTTTATAAGTGAGAAGTCCATCTTCTTCCAATTTATATCCCTCATACCTCTTCTCGAGACTTTGCTGCTGCAATTTGTCTTTTACTTGCTCATACATTTCATCTCCGACAACATGATCAACAATCTGCTGCCTCAAATCTGATTGGCAAATACTGAGAGATGCCACATGCATTTCCTGCACCTTCCTACTGAGTGCATCAACTACCTTATTCTCTTTTCCCTTTATGTGCTTGATTTCAAAATCAAATTCACATAAGAACTCCAGCCATCTTGCTTGCCTAGCATTCAGAGTGGGCTGATCAAACAAATACTTCAAACCACAATGGTCTGTTCTAAGCTCAAATCTCCTACCCATCAAGTAATGCCTCCACATCTTGAGAGCATGTACTATGGATGCAAGCTCTAGATCATGAGTGGCATAGTTCTTTTCATGCTCTTTCAACTTTCTTGACTCATAACATATCACATGGTTGTCCTGCATAAGGACTCCTCCAAGCCCTTGTCCGCATGCATCCGTACACACCACAAAATATTTCTCCGGATCTGCAACCTTCAATATTGGTGCACTAGTGAGAAGATTCTTCAACCTCTGAAAACTTTCTTCACACCTCGATGTCCATTCGAACTTCATCCCCTTCTTTTGCAAAGAAGTGATAGCATGTGCAACTTTGGAGAATCCCTCAATGAATCTCCTGTAGTATCCTGCAAGTCCCATAAAAGATCTTACATCTGTCACATTTCTTGGAGTAGGCCAATTCATAATGGCTTCAATCTTTTCAGGGTCCACAGATATACCCTCCTTTGAGATAATGTGACCCAAGTACTGAATTCTGTCCCTATAGAAGTCACACTTGCTCAGTTTTGCATACAACTTATGCTCCCTGAGCAATTGCAATGTCAATCTCAAATGTTCTTCATGCTCTTCCTCATTCTTAGAATAAACAAGAATGTCATCAAGGAAAACAAGAACAAACTTGTCCAAATACCTGCTGAAGACACTATTCATAAGGCACATAAATGTAGCTGGTGCATTTGTGAGACCAAATGGTACCACTACAAACTCATAATGCCCATACCTTGTCCTAAAGGTTGTCTTATGAATGTCTTCATCCTTGATTCTCACCTGATGGTAACCAGACCTCAAGTCAATCTTAGAAAATACCTTTGCTCCTCTCATTTGATCAAAGAGGTCATCGATCCTAGGCAAAGGATACTTATTCTTCACAGTAACCTTGTTCAACTGTCTGTAATCAATACATAACTTGAGTGTACCATCTTTCTTCTTTACAAATAGAACCGGTGCTCCCCAAGGAGACACACTTGGTCGGATATACTTCTTTTCCAACAACTCTTGCAGTTGCATCTTCAACTCTAACATTTCCGGTGTACTCATCCTGTAGGGTGCTTTGGACACTGGTGCTGCTCCTGGCACAAGTTCAATTGTGAAGTCAATGTCCCTCTTTGGAGAAAGCCTTGGAATCTCATTAGGAAACACATCCCTGAATTCCTGTAACACCTGATAGTCCTCCAACCTAGGAGTTTCATCTCCTGGTTCCTCCAAAATCTGAGCTGCATAAAACTGGCAACCCTTCCTACAGAACTTCTTTAACTGCATTGCTGAAACCTGCCTTACTGAAATCACCTTTGGAATACCTTTCACTACTACTAGGCTCCCTTCTTCATTCATGCACTCGAAAGTCTTATTGTAACAATCAAGCTTCACCCTGTGAGCTTCTAACCAATCCATTCCAATGAGAACATCATAGGAACCAAGCGGTAGAACATTCAGATCTACGCAAGTGACCAATCCATTCATGACCAATGGACATTTCTCTACCACTTCACTGACCTTTCTCTTAGTTCCAGTGGCTAGCTGGACTAACCAAGACTTCCTATGCTTTACTTTCTTAAAAGCACAAATCTCTACTACTCTAGGAGTAATGTAACTGTGCGTAGAACCAGGGTCGATCAAAATAGAAACAGATTGCTCAACAATCTTACCTGCTACTTCAACCACAGCTGACTGGTGATCTGCCTAGCGGTCCTCTAGTGCTGCATAAATCCTAGGAATTGCCCTTGCTACTTGACCCACTGTTTCTGCTTCTTGAACATCATAAGTTGGCTTTGCACTCTCATTCTCGAGTGGACAATTTCTGCGCATGTGGGGTCCTCCACATTTCCAACACTGAAGTGGTCCTCTGTTCTGTTGTGGATCCTTAGGATTTTCTCCTGTCATTCCAACTGGCTTACTCGCAGCTTGAGATGGCTGCTTCTCATGCTAATTCCTGAAACTAGAAGGTTTAAAACCTTTCTTTCTTTGGTCAAACTTCTCGTTCTTCTTGTCCTTCCATGCCTTATGGTAATCCAGCTTACCTTTGCTTTGCTCATAACAATACTTAGCTTTCCTTATTGCTTCTTCAAGAGTTTTGGGTTCATAAAACTCAATTCTATCTTTTTAATACTGAGGTAATCCACTCAGGAAATGCTGGACCTTCACTTTTTCATCTCTGGTGTACCGGACATACCTCAACAGCTCCAAAAAATTATTTGCATACTCTTCCATGGTCTGCTGTCCCAACCTCAACTCATGGAACTCCTTAATCTTGTCATCATAATACCTGTCAGATAGGTATTTCTGCTTGAAATACTTCTTGAACTGTTTCCACTTTAGTTTCCTTTCACTGATCCTCTTTACCTGCTTGAAGTGTTCCCACCAAATGGATGCTCTTCCATTTAGATTGAATATGGCAACTCTTGCCTTCATGTTTCCTGAATAATCCTGCACTTGAAAGTACTTCTTTATTTTGAGAAGCCAAGCTTTAGCCCCTTGTCCAGTCTTTATCTCGCCATCAAATGTAGGAGGTTTAGCTTTCTTAAATTCATCACGAGAGCGATCCCTATGGTGTCTCTTTCTTTTTCTTTTATGAGAAGAAAAGCTTAAATCCCCGCTGGATTCTTCCGAATCAGATGACCCACTAGGATTCCTTCTCCTTCTCCTAGTACTGCTCTTACTGCCTTCTGGTCTTGCTGTACCTCATCCAGAGTCTATCTTTCTCTACAGGTCTGTCAAACTCTGCAACATAGCAGCATTCAACTGATGCTGCTCTTCCTGGGCTTTGATTAAGCTTCTCATAGTGGCTGCAACATCTGATGGTGTCTCTTGGAATCTCCTTCCATTAGACTCTATGTCATCATTTCTATTACGGACATTTTCTCCCACGACATCTTCTGCTCGCTCATAGGAATCCCAAGCATCATACCCATCATGGGTTCTCATGACTGAACCAGAATTTACTTACCAAACTATACTACCTGGAATAATTCCCTTGAAGGTGACTATGATTCTGCAAATGTGTTAATAACACAAATGTTAGATGCATAACATTGATATAAACCAACATTACTTACCTTCTCTTGGAATAATTATAAAATTACAAGTTTTCCCAAACAAAATATTTTCTTCATCAAGAACGTCTGTCTGAGGGGGACGACGGGGGTCAAGGGGGCTTGCCCCCTTGTGGCTTCCACCACTGCAGGGTGGGTCGAGGGCAGCGCCCTCGTTTTTTTTGGTAAATTATTGGTTTTCACGCAATCTGGCGCATAAGACGGCCTCCTTTCTCATGTTCAGCCCTGAAATTTCACTGAAAAACAGCTGAAAAATCCCTCTGAAAACAGTCGAAATATGCTGAGAAATCCCATAGAAAAACTCAGAATTTTCCTTTCCTTCTCATTGGTTGTCGGATGTATTTTCCACATCGGAAGCCAAATGACTTTGGCTTCCGCAACGACGGATGCTCAATCACTTTCTCTTCCGCAACAGCGGCTCTCGGAAGCATTCCTTCTTCCGCAACGGCGGCTCTCGGAAGCATTCCTTCTTCCGCAACGGCGGCTCTCGGAAGCATACCTTCTTCCGCAATGGCGGCTCTCGGAGGCATTCTTGCTTCCGCAACGACAGCTCTCGGAAGCATTCCTTCTTCCGCTACGGCGGCTCTTGGAAGCATACCTTCTTCCGCAACGATGGCTCTCGGAGGAATTCTTGCTTCCGCAACGGCGGCTCTCGGAAGCATTCCTTCTTCCGCTACGGTGGCACACCAATCACTTTTTCTTCCGTCGGTCGCTCTTTTCTTAAAGGAATTTTAACTTCGGACGTCGGCGGACTTCTTACATCGGAAGACAAATGACCTTGGCTTCCGCAACGGCGGCTCGCCAAACCTTAACTTCTTCCGATCGGCACTTACTTAGAACAATTTTAACGTCGGGTGTCGGCGGACTTCTTACATCGGAAGACAAATGACTTTGGCTTCCGCAACGGCGGCTCGCCAAACGTTAACTTCTTCCGATTGGCACTTACTTGGAACAATTTTAACGTTGGGCGTCGGCGGACTTTGTACATCGGAAGACAAATGAATTTGGATTCCGCAACGGCGGCTCGCCAAACGTTAACTTCTTCCGATTGGCACTTACTTAGAACAATTTTAACGTCGGGCGTCGACGGACTTCGTACATCGGAAGACAAATGACTTTGGCTTCCGCAACGGCGGCTCGCCAAACGTTAACTTCTTCCGATTGGTCACCCAACACTTAGAAATTTCCACGATTTTCTTCCCCGTCGGAAGACTTAGCGGTTTGGACTTCCGCAACGGCGGATGGAAAACCACTAACTCTTCCGCTACAGCGGAACACTTGGGCAAAATTTTTCCGCGGTTCTCTTCGACCGTTCCGTCGGACAGACTTCCGCTTTCCGCTTCTGCTATGACGGAAGTCTCTTCCACAATCCATTTCGCTACGGCGGAAGTCTGAACCTCTAAGGGCTCCTACTGTCAACACTTAGGCCATTTTAAATTTTTCCAGTCATACACTGCTTGCCGCTGGGTAGAAGAAACGTTGCCTCTGTCACTGCAATCCTTCAAGGCTCATGCAGGCCCATGTTGCAACATGAGCTCTGATACCATGCTGTCACGTCCCCATGCCTCCGACTAGCGAGGAGGACGCGACCCAAGCTTTGACCACCCGGGCTAAGAGCCCCATGAACATGTACATGATAAAAATTTGCATAAACAGAATGCCGCAAGGAAATGCATTGCAGTAAAACATACACAAATGCCATTGATTATTTATCATGCACAGCGGAAATTAACATGCATTCACACAAGCATTCATTCATTTAACATGTTCATCCTCTCTTTTAACGAAAAATAAGGTTGCAGAAGTAAAATGAACAAGATCACTTATCTTATGAAGAACTCGATCCGCAACCAGCTACGTCGCTGCAATGTTCCACCCAACCATAGGCCAGCGTTCTCCTTAATCTCTCAACAGCGCTGCCACCCCCGAGCTGGGCATGATTCTCTAAGGAATAAGGGAACTAGTAGGCTTACACATAGCCAAGGATACACAAAACATAGCCAAGCCAACACAGTTGGGTTTATCAGGCCATCCAGGAGTTGGGAAAGGCTAATTGCTAAGTTGGTGAACTCATTACAGAGCCAAGAAGACCTACACCAGAACTAGCCTGACCTCTAAGACACCCAAACACACCCAACACAAGGAATCAGTCCCTTCTCTACTACACAGTCCCTCAGGCCCTGCATTCCCTTCCAGTGCTATTCAGGGGTGATGGAGAAGAAGGCCAGCCCTCTAGCCCTGTCTGTGTGGTTTCCAGCCTCCAGGTTTATCAAGCAAAACTAAGCCCCCATCCCTACTCCTCTCACAGTCCGAAGACCAACCATTGCACTCAGGCAATTAATTTAGCTGTCACAGCTTAAACAGG